>JABSTQ010003320.1:0-187405 GCA_013358835.2 Ixodes persulcatus
GGCGGCGCTGCCCCCCTGGCAGCCGCCTCGGCATAAGTGCCTCCTCGGAGGAAGGAAAATCGTTTTCCTCGCCTCAGGGTATGTAAGATTCTCTTTTACCTTTAACGTCAAGATCTTCTTTTCTTCTTGAAATTTCGGACAGGCTCGAGAGTAGGTTGGATGGGCACCGGAGCAGTTGACACACTTGAGAAGTGTTCCCTCGCATGTGTCAGCTGGATGGTCTGTAGCTCCGCACTTTGCGCACGTCGTTTTTTCCGCGACACGTGACCGAGCTGTGACCGAATCTTTGGCACTTAAAGCATCGTCTCGGGTTAGGTATATAAGGGCGCACCTTACAATAAGATAGCCTGCTTTGATAGTCTCGGGCAGTACAGTGGAAGCAAAAGTGAGAACTAGATGCTTCAAGGGTCTCTCCTGTCCATCCCTGCGTATAGAGATTCGTCGCACAGAGACCACTCCCTGCCCAGAAAGGCCCTCCAAGATCTCGTCCTCGCTAGATTCTAGCAGGTCATCCTCCGAGATGACTCCCTGACAACTATTCAAGGTGCGATGTGGCGTGACGGATACTTTATAGTCAGATATCTTGTTTAGATCCAAAATAACCACACTCTGTACTCCATTCTCGACTAGCAGGTCACCGGATGCTAGCTTTTTGCTTTAAAATTTTGACCGATTAGATTTTCTAAAGTCTTCGAAATAAGGAAGGGTGAAAGCTTAGCAAGTGGTTTTTCATTTTGTTCCGAGTGCATTTTCAGAAAGCGACTGAAGCTATTCTGGGCTGTGGCTGGCATCTCTTTGGTGAATACTTCGGTCCGGACCCTTTTCAGGGTCCGATCAAGGGAGGTTTTTTGTTTGGAACCCATATGAAGGGCAAAAACTTCGGCGTCCGTAGCGCACCACCCACCGCGGAGTCCAACAAGGGGATAGGTAACAACTCATAACAGGTCTGGCTTGTCTGAGTATGTTACTCTATCAGTGCTACTAGGATGCTATAACCAAGTGTGGGTCAAGACAGAGTTCTGTCGCCACCCAAGGTTAGCCCTTGCCGCCAAAGAAGGTGAAAATGAAGAATAGGAGAAGGGAGGAAAGAGAAAGAAAGGAGGGGATAGTAGAAGAAATGGCGACTGACTGAATCATCCTGGTCGGGCCAAGCCAGGACACCCGTCTACGAGAAGCGGGGGCCAAAGTGGTGTGTTGCCTCACCCGGGGGGCCCCGAAGGGTCCAAACTTACCCCGGGTTCGGCTCAACCACCAGGATGCCCTTTTCCCCGGACACGGGCTCGCCACGCACAGTCAGACGTGGGTGGGTTTTAGCCACTTTTACTCAGGGTCTGTGGTGTCGCCAAAGTGGCTGGGGTCCGTGGTGACGCTACTCACCAAGCACCTAGCACCTAAGGTGTAGGCGCCCCCTGCGGGGCTCGGGGTCCGTGGAGACGCCACTCTCCAAACACCTGCTTTCACAGGTGCCCCCTGCGGGGGAGTCGCCAGACGCCTGGGACGACTGGCTTCAGAGCTACGAATGGTACGCAACGGCGATCCAGTTACAGAAAAAACCTCCTGAAGTTCAAGTAGCGAACTTCATGACTGTCGTCGGCCCAGACGCACAGAATGTGTTCCGAACGCTCCTACTGAGCGAAGACGACAAGAACCTGGACATCGTAAAGCAACGGTTCAAAGAGCACTTCCACCCGAAAGTCAACCATGCCTACGAACGGTACAGGTTCAATCAAAAGCAGAACGAAGGCGAGACTTTCAACTAGTTTCTGACGGCCGCAAGACTCCAAGCAAAAAAATGCAGGTTCGGTGAGCTGACTAACGAACTACTACGCAATCGCATTATCGTCGGCATCACCAACGACAACGTCAGAGAAAGACTGCTAAGCGACCCGCCTGTCGACCTGCAGAAAGCCGTGAATCTCTGCAAGGCGAGCGAAAGTTGGTTTTAACAATTTTATACAATGCTCCTGTTGATGGCTCAGGTTGCAGGCGACACACCTTGAAAATTCTACAGATGACCCGGTTGAGGCTTGATAACCTCACTGCCCTGATGGGCACTGTGTTAGAAGCTCTGAACAAGCACAAGAAGGATGATGACGACAACTGCCCCACTCAGGAGCCACATGAAAGCTACGACAGCTTCATGGAATTTGAGTGCCAACTACAGTCTAGTGAAGCTATAAGAAAAATACTGCTAAGTGGATTATGTGGGCATTTGGCTAGATGCCATAGAAGTGCCTGTTATTTATATGAACCTGTTTTTTGGTGACACAGGTAAATTAGCTCACGGGACTGGGAGGGAAGCCTCTAGGGGCTATTACTTGTTGACTGCTCGAAGCTCTAATGACCAAACACGTTGCTGTGAATTTCAGCTGGAAAGGGCAAAAGGGCAAGAAGGGGTGGTGTTTGGAAGTAGTCTTTTTTCCCTAAATGACCGATAAATATCTAATATATGCTCTGAAACTGCACAACAGTTTCACAGTGTGATCAGTTGGCTGGCTATAATATTCAAAGTATTTCTGATAATTCCTCAATCACCTCAAGGAAGGGATGAGCATACTCATGCCATTGTTGCGATTTTGCCCTATTGCTAGCATTCTTGATTTTGGATGAATAGTAATAGCAAACCTTACAACTTTTCAAAAGCTGTAAAAAGGAACCTCCGTATCACAACGACACGTCACGACATCGAAGAGGTAATCAAGACGTGGCTACGACACGCGGCGGAAATGCTCAGGAAGCTTGAGGAATCTGATCTTGGCAACATTCCCGAACTTTTTATGAGCATCTATTAGCCCCGTGCGCGACCGAAAGCGTCGCTGTGGTCGGCCTTCCACGATTGGCCGAACGCTGACTATGACGTTGGAAAGGGAATTTTATCATCGACGGAAATAAGAGGAATGAAAGAACTTTAATTTTGACGGTGTTGGCAGTGTTCCTTTGAGAGCGCAATGATTTCAAGCTTCCACCATGCTAATCACACGGTGTTGGCAGTGTTCCTTTGAGAGCGCAATGATTTCAAGCTTCCACCATGCTAATAACAAACACCATCGAACTTGTTGGAACTTGTTGTTTGCAAGGTAATGACGTCACAAGGGGGAACCACAGGAGGGCGCTCACTAAAACATCTCACCGCTAATATCCATGTATAGTGTGCGCCTTTTTTCATTCATGCTTTATTTTCTCTTTTCAAGCTCATCTTCAGGTAATAACTTGTTTGACCTGCAGCCACAGTTACACTACAAGACAAGTTTTCTTAGTTCGTCATTATCATTTCCAGTTATTTCAGTGTTCAAATTCTAGAATCTTTAGTTTTTTTCTGTTCATTATTTCTAGTCAGTTTACACTATTGTTTTTAAGTATTGCTTCCCGCCTGCCCCTGGCCCGCTTGAAGAAGGCTCACTGCTACCCAAGCAAAAATAAAAGTTTGTAAAAAAAAAAAAAAAAACGATGTTACGTGCACAAGCAGATAGCAGCAATAGTAGAGCTACTTTTTTCTTACTTTGCATTTCTATATTTATATTCCGGCCCATTCAGTTCAACAAAGTTTCGTCGACAACATTCGTTTTTATTTTTGTGTGTTAATCGTAAAAAAAAGAAATGTCGTAAATATTGCCAAATGCCCCAAACAAAACAAAATGATTGAGAAAAAAAATAAAAAAGCAAGCCCACACTGTGGATCGAAGTCGAACCCCGGTGCTCTTTTGAAAGCGGTAGGCAACACGCCGAAGGCTACACTCCACATCCTCGAAGACGAACGAGGTTGATCAGAGGAAAATTGGCGATTCCCTCGCCCCAAAAAAAAAAACAAGGGCGCTGTTTTTTTTTTTGTTTTTTTCTGCCTTATCTCCTGAAGGTTTTCCGGGAAAGTACTCTACCTGTCCGGTGATAGTTGCAGGGAGGTAAAGGGAGAAGAATATTAAGCATTGCTAGGTGGCGCAAGCTACCCCCCCAGTATAAAAGAAACAGCATATATCCATCCATCCATCCAACGGCTTGGGACGACAGCCGTGCCGTTTTGCGCCTCCTCCTTCGTTATGTAGCCATGCACAGGAGGCCTGGATTCTTTGTTCGAAATTTTTGCGATTTCAGGGCTCTTACATGGATAGATAGTAGCAGTCCACTGTTATCGAAGAAGGTAAGTAGCGCCTTGAGGGCCTTTTCTTCTGTTTGCACCGTCTCATGCGGACAGATGATCTGTTCTCTTGTGCAGAAAAGGCCGGCATTGATGCCGCTTATCTGCGGCTGGCTTGGCTTCACGAGTTATGTCGAACGCTGCCATTGACTCTCCGCGATCGTCGGTGAAACGCCTCCTTGGCCGGTGTGATCCATTAACTCGGGCAAGCGGCTGGTGCCCGCCCATTGCCCCCTCCACAGGTCTCGCACTCCGGGTCAGCGCTTGGCCCATGGGCGTACCAACTGGGGGGGCAAGGGGGGCGCTTACCCCCCCCCCCCCCCCCCTCAGTTTTCAGATCGGGCGGGGCAAGGCATGTGTTTTGCCCCCCCTGAAACAGCTGTCACTGAGCAGGGCAAACACTGGCCGGAGGCGCCGAGGGATACCAAGGGCACCGCCCCCCGGCTCGGGGGGGGGGGGGGTCTGGTTTGCCCACCCACTCAAAAACAAGTTGGTACGCAACTGGCTCGGCCTGAGCCACTGCAGCGTCACTGGGAACGAGGCACTGCTTGTTAGGAGGCGGTGGGTGACGGCCTGCCGCTGCCTTGCGAGGCGGTCTTCCGCCGCGTACCTCGCGTCGGGATGCTTGGCTTGGGCTTCCCGGGCCACCAGAAGCTTCGCGTCCTCAAAGGGCTCTGCGCTGGACAGCAAGAATTCTGCGTCGTCGTGTTCGAGCTTGGCCAGTTGGTCGGCCTCCTGGTTCCCAGCAGTGCCGCAGTGGCTGGGCACCCCTTCAAAGGCCAGGCCCTCGCCGGTGCACGCATGAAGTGTATTGATTCCGTGCCGACTTTGAAGTTGCAAGGAGGTTTATGCTGTGTTTGTGTGCGCGACATATTTGTGATTGCGTTATATACCAGTGATCTTGGATTACATGTTCAGGCTTGCTGCCTTCATGGTGAGTACATTATACCCGCCCGAAGTCTTTCAACGGACGTTCGCTTTGTTGCCAGTTTCTAGTGTGCAAGCGCCGTGCAGTGGCGTCCTCGATAAATCCTAGCCTCACCTAAACGTCAAGCCTCACGTAAACGTCTTCGTTATTCAAAATGCTCATTTTCTTTTTTCCGCTGTGTGGGAGGAAGAAAGTTTTTATCATTTGTTTGCAGGAGTGCAAGAACGAAGCATTATGTAGAAACGGTGCCTAGTCTGTGGTGGCGCTAAGGATAATATTCGAGCGGTCGCAGTATTGATTACATATGGTGAATTCCGCTCGCAGATCTCGAGCGCTCCAAAAGCGCTCCATTCGGAGCGCGCATATTCCGCTCGCAGATCTGGCTCGAGCTGGTCATCTTCCGCTCGTACATCTCTGGCAACGCCCGCTCCACGGAGCGCCTCAAACCCCGCCGAACTTGCTCTGGGGGATTTCACAGATCTTTCCAGAAGTTGACAAAGCGGTCCACGTGATTTCCTTCTTAATCGGCAGTGCGCATGCGCAGCGAGGTTGGAGAGGTCGGCGGGCCGGTCGGGCCATGGTCGGGTCGTCGAGTTGGATCTGTTCTGGTGCGTCGGTTGTTTACGCGGGATTGTGGTGGCTCGAACGCTTCTACCTCCCGTAGATCAGGGATACAAAGCCGGGACTGTGGAGCGTGGTAAATCGTAAGCGCTGACATCTGCGACCGTGAGAGGAAGAACGAGAAAAAGAATGACAGAAAAGCCGGAGGCAGACGCAAGGTTAGGCCTGTTCATTCTGCAGCCAATGATTGTTTACCTTTTTACACTACATTCCGCCGCCGTATTCCCGTGCAATAAAGCAAGAAGAGATTAGGCAACGACAGTGCAAGTGATGGTTTGTTACCTCTGTGTTAATTAAAGTCGTACCAGAAATCTGAACTCCACCGCTGGCAATCGTTGTCCGTGCCCCGCCGCTTCGAGGCGTCCGAAAGGTATGTGACGGTGCCGAATGCGGACATCTTCGTTATTTGTGACATGGGCGCCGCGCCGTTGTACGTATAATTTCGCATGGCCTGTGTCGCGTGTTATTTCTGCAGCTAAGCAGTGACAGTTGTCACTGGTCGTTGGAAAGATCAGTCGGCTGAGGTGTTGGTGGGCTTGTCAAGTTCGAGCAGCGGCCATTTTGAACGGCGGAGGGGGAAGCGATGGGGAGGGGTGTGGGGGAGGTCGCTCCAAAAATGCAAGTTTATCTTCCCCTCGTCGATTCGGAGTGGGTCCCACGGAGTGGAATTTCGCCTCCCTTGCGGATTTTGGAAAGCGCTCCGGATCTACGAGTGGAATTCACCAATAGATTTTGTGACGTACGATAACACCATTCCCTGGAAAGGCTCGCAGTAACAGCTGTTTCTGTAAAATGCTATTTTCCGTGGCTGGGGTGTTTATTTTGACCACAGTATATTAGGTAAAAGCAATGGGATGGGCCTGCTTTGCATATTTTTTTGCAGCAATAAAAGCCCCAGTGGCCGAGGATAAAATAGGTAAACATCAACCGGCTCTGAAAGATTATTCTTTTCTAATTTGTATGATTTCACTGCACGGTCTAATAGGCAACAGTTTATTTAGAGAGGTGAAAGAATATATTAACAAGAATATGTCCAAGTGGAATATGTTAACAATCCTTGTTTAGTGTGAATTTGCACATGTTGACAAGTATTTAGTGGTTAATCATAATTACATTGCAAGTACCGTCTTTTTTTTCCCAGCTCACGTAATGGAGAAGTTCTGCAACGATGACGTCACCAGCCTATGGCGGTATCTGACCAGGAAATGCAATAACGAATCGTCAAAAAAGAAAAAGAAACTATAGTCGGTTACAAGTTAAGAAGGTAGGAGATGCTCCTCCCACAAGCGTGATGCGCCGGTTTGAAATCCCTCCGCAGTCGAAAGAAGAGTTCACTGGAAACGCTCCTTGTTCCGCTTCAATGGATAGATAATGGCATCAGAGTGGTGCCAACTTGTCTTCGACCCCCACTTTTTAAGAAAGCGACCTTTGTATTCATCGGAGGGGGAAGCGAGCCCCTGAAAGCAGCCTTTGTATCCATCGGAGGGGAAGCTAATCCCCGAAAGTCGTCTTTGTTTCCATCGGAGGGGGAAGACTCTAATCTCCCTTTCGTGGCTTCCACAATGCTAAGTCAAAGTCGAAAGATGAAGCAAATATGTACAGAAAGGCAAGACCCTCCTCGCGGGTTGGCCGCAACAAAACGGAAACGATGGGACGCTATTGGATGCGGAGGTGGCGGAGGGATATACGATTCCCTTTGAGGGGCATTTGCCGCTGCCTTCTTGACTTGTAACCTACTATAGTAACCTCACACATCTTTTTTTTAAGCACATTGTGATATGTTGATTTCGAAAATATGCATTTTTTTTTGTAGCCTTTATATTTGAAGTATGTTCCATGAGCTTCTCTATATTCTTGTGTTCATTTTTAAAAGTTGGGTAGTTCTTTGGGTAATATAACTTTTTTTTTTACTTTTATACAACTGTGCTGAGCTTAGGCTAGAAATTTTTTTTTTTTTTTACAGTGGACTGTGATATAATTTATTTTAAATAATGTGCAATATTTTTCTTTTTAGCTTAGGTACACATATTTGAAGTTCATTCATGAGCTTGTTTATATTTTTATGTTCATTTTTAAAAGTTGCATACCGTAAAATCTCGTAAGGACGCCCACCCAAAATGAAGAGATAAATAATGAAACACATGGGGTGGGCTATCTTTGGGAATTCCACAACAAAACTTTAGTTAATGATAAGCGCCGGGGCACCCACTACAAACCACGTGACGCAGGAACTAATACCGCAGCTCGCGGACACGGCAAATTCGCATTTCACGATGCGATAAACACGCAAAAATTCGCTACAAACTCCTGTGTCACGGGAAAGGATACCGCAAGTGGCCGACGCAGCAGATTCGCGGAAACCCGCCGAGAACTCGCATCTCACGGGAACGGATACCGCAGATTGCGGACGCAGCAGATTCAAGTTTCATGGTGCAATAAAGACGTGGGAACCCGCTACAATCTTGCCTGGTACGGAAACCAATATTGCGCGCGCAGATCGCGGACAAAAACACGGGAATACGCTACAAACTCGCATGTCACAGAAACAAATACCGCAGGTCGCGGACGCAACAGAATCGCATTTCACGATGCAATATACAAGCGAAAAACAACTCGCGCATGTTACTTACAGCTAAAAATCGATATCGCGCACGCAGATCACGGACAAAAACACAGGAATCCGCTATGAACTCGGTAACGGATACTGCAAATCGCGAACGCAGCAGATTCGCATTTCACGATGCAATATACACGTGAGAACTAGAATGTTACGCGAGCCGATATCGCGAGCAGATCGCAGACAAAAACGCGGGAACCCGCTATGAACTCGCTTCTCGGACACACCAGTACTGCCGATCGCGCCGTTGATGCGCGATTCCCTTCGGACATCACTTGACGTCCAATGGGAATCGGAGGGTGGGCGATGTTTCAGAATTTTTATGTTACAAATATTTAGCCAGAAAAACGGGATGGGCGATCTCTCGGGGGAGGGCGCCCTTACGGGATTTTACGGTAGTTCTTTGGGTAACATAATTTGCTTCTTTTTTTTTTACTTTAATACAATTATGTTGAGCTTTTGGCTACGAACGTGTTTCTGTTGGAGTTTTTTTTTCGTGCTGTCTAAGGACACTGAATATTTAATTTCGTTTATCATTTGAAGCCTGCTTTTAGACATAGATTTGTTTTGCAAGTCATTTTGCACCCAGAACAAGCCCACGAAGAAGAGAGTGAGCGCGACTCAAACCGTCCAGTTCTCAATCGCTAAATGGGCAGTTTTCGGGCAGAAAGAAAATGAATTTCGAGCTGCGAATTGTCTTCTGGGTAGGCTCTCATGTACAAATAGAAACCTTGGCTAGCATAAATACCCTGTCAGTTCCCTTATAAGGGTCACAATGTAGCTAGCCTACTTTTATGTTTTAACTTCTCAAAGGTGTTTTTTGTATTATATGAATTTCCTTTCGCACTATTTTTACGCTCTATATAAAGATCAATGCATATTCTGGAAGCTGACATTTTGTATAGATTTTTTCTCTTCCATATACCGTATTCAACAATGCGGCTTATATAAATTTTTTTTTTTTCCCCCGAGTTGCAACGCCGTTTTTTTATACTCTGCGCACCATCTTTTGTGGAGCACCATAACTACGTAGCCATGGGTGGTGTTCCCCCTCCAGGGGGCACTGCTGTCACCGCACTATTTTGACTCGGAATGCGAGACATTTTCATTTTTTGGCTTCCCCGAAGCGGCTGCAGAATATTTTCTCGCGTCTTTCTCAGTTTCCATTTGATGAGCAGTTTTTTTGTGCCATGCTCCAGCAGTGTTGCTACATGTAAAAGGAAGGATTGTAGCTAGCCGATCTTTTAGAGGTACAAAAAAAAGTATGTCAAGGTTTATTTTTCTGCCCGCGCATCCATGCTCGCGTCGTCTCTGGGACTAGGCCTAGGCTAGGCCTAGTACTCCAAAGGTTGGTTCACAAGTGTCTAGCTCCTTAAACTTTCGTTCGCTCGGCATGCGTTCACTCGAATTAGGTCGACTACCCTCTCATTTTGCACATTTTACGTCCTTTTGCTGCGAAACACTCGATTGACCCTGCCAGACAGCACCGTACTATGGGCATTTCTCGTGAGCCGAAATGCGCGGAAAACGGTATGTGCGATCTAGCGATTGTGCGAAACTCCGATTTTGCGATACCAATGCGCATAAACTAAAGAACTCATCGCGTGAACCGTGCAAAGAGGTGCGACTTATACAAAAATGCGACTTATATACCAACTTTTTCACGAAACCGGCTTAATATATGGATGTGCGATTTATACAAGGGTGCGACTTATAGTCCGGAAAATAAGGTATGTGTTCTCAAATAAAGTTTTTTCTGTTATCAGTCTTCCTTGCATTTCGTAGGACTTGTGAATTGGCACATATACGTCTCCCTGTGCCAAGGATAGTTTAAAGGTCAATTTATTACAAACAGAAATCTATTAAGAAAATAAAGTTTAAGCAAAAATTAAATTTTGCAGCTTATGCAAAACAAATCTCCAGCAGTGGAAGAAAATTCTACATTTACGGCAATCATGGAAGGTTTGTTAGTGCCGGTAGTTGGTTTTACAAGCTTCCTATTTTAATTTTTTACCTAATATGGTTCCAATACCGATAAATTTGCACCGAATGCAACATTTAGTGCAACTTTATTGGTACAGGAACCTTATTAGGCAAAAAAATAAAATAGGAAGCTTGTAAAACCAACTGCCGGCACTTACAAACCTTTCATGATTGCCGTAATCATAGAGTTTTCTTCCACTGCTGGAGATTTGTTTTGCATAAGCTTCAAAACTTAATTTTTGCTTAAACTTTATCTTTTTAATATATTTCTGTTTGTAACAATTTTGCTGGTGCTTTAAATACACTTTTAATACATTCTTTTTACGAATTTCTAAAAACTTGAAGGAAGCTAAAAGTACATTCGAAGTGCCAGCCCAATGTTTTGGAGTTCTCGAGAAGTATGCCAAGATTGTGTGAAGAATATGATAAAAGTTCATTCATAGTGCCAGCCCTACATTTTAGAATTTGTGAGAAATATGACAATATTGCATCAAGAATATGATAAAAGTTCATTTGTAGTATACTCAAGGACGCGCCAATTAAATTTCAACAAAATTTGTGAAAAATATTTATATTAAAGGGGCACTCAAGCAGTTTTTGGAGAAGCTACTTTTTGGTGCGATGGCGTTAAAGGGGCACTGACACGTCAAAATCATATTTTTTTTTATTATCCGAAACGATTGAAAACGGTGCCGGGACATTACCCTCAAAATTCGAAACTTGGGAATTCAGTATTTGTTAATTAAAAAAACAATTTCCAAATGCCGAATTTGAAGTTCCCGCGCGATCCCCGCCAATGCAGTCAGACAAATTTTGCGGTCTCCTGCGACTCGACTTTCTCTCGGACCTCCGCTGACCCGATGCGAGGAGGAGGCGAGCTGGCGCGCGGGAAAAAACCGGTTTCTTCGCAGACTCGCCGATCTGCTCGAGCGCCGCCAAGTTTTCTGAGAGAGGACACAAATCTAGGAGGGGACATCTCACCGAACTCTGATTTTTGGTATTTCAAAAAGAGGGGCCGTAGTGCATTCGCAATTGCGTTAAAAAACATGTTTTACGATTGCCGTTATTAATTGTTATAGAAATGTCACCTACAAAGTTTCTAAATTTCCTGATTTTTGACGTCACCGATCAAAAGAAGCAAGGAGGTAGCGGCGGGAGATTTAAACGCCAAAACTAAAAAGGCGCGCGCGCGCGCGGGGAAATTTTTTTTTGCGATGCGGTTTTTTTTTGCGTGTCTATGACTACAACTTGCATCGTTTTAGACAATAAAAAAAATACAACCTTTGGGTTGTCAGTGCCCCTTTAAGGAAGTGTCAGTGAATGAGTATCTTCAGTTTTAGAAGGCAGAACCGCCTATTAATCATGCAGGAATAAAATACATACGGACTCTTTTCTGTACTTGCGAGGACCAATGAAATTACCGTATGTTTGAAAATTTTGGCGGCCTTTGTAAAGTTTCGCTAAAGAAACAATTTTCAGTTCATTTAAATATGTTGTGCATGATAATTTCAAAAGACGTAAAATATTTCTAGTTTAGAATACGCGATACTGCAATTATTGTTTCACAAACAAGGGACTACGTTTTCTCCTTGCCCTCCTCTGCGGGGGGGTGAATTTCCCGCTCCCCCGGGATGCGCGGAAGCGCACGTATCTGCGCACGTTGCAGGCCGGTCGCTCCGGTCGTGTCGGTAGCGGGCCGGCCAGGCCACGGTGGTGGTCATCGACGTGGACGGCGTGGTGAAAGCTCATCGTTCCACGTAAAAGCGCTATCCTTGACTGTGAATTTTCGTCGTGTGTCGCTATGATAACCCAGCACGTACTAAAAGGGAAGATCCACCTACTCGTGCGGCGATGTCGTGGCGGCACTCTCAAGACAGCAGAAACGCCCGTGCCGTCGTGTTTGTTTACTTCGACTACAGTGGTGCTTTCTAAGCATTTTTGTCCTCGAACATCGCCCGGATTTCTTATTTGGCGCATTTCATGCGTGTGCTCAAGTTCAAGGTATTACTGGCGCGTACCGTATAAAGGATGCGAATTTTCACGCGTTTTCATCACCAGAGAGAAGTGATTAGTGTTAGCAATCCTGAACGCTCGCAACGTCTATCTGATCACGAAATCATATTTCTACGTTGCTATATCGCTGCTAAGATTACATTGTCTTTTATAATCATAGAAAAGGCGTGTGGCGATATTTGTATTATTGCAATGTCGTGTATTAGAGTCGTGATCGTCCAAGACGGCGTACTGCATCTTTTTATTTTATTTTTTTCATCCACTACCCTGCAAGCCTATCAAGAAAAAATAATAATAAAGCTTTAGGCCATAAACAACTGTCTGTCTATATTCGGTTACGGCATTGAGTAGCAGTGCGTCCCCTTTTTAGAGGGGCCGCTGAAACAGCTGACGGCCGCGTATAGAAGCGGCTGCCGTGCTGACGACCCGCTGCGCTTGTTGTAGTGGTTGCAGATGTGTGTACGCGCGGCGCAGAGCAGTCGTTCCGGCCGCAACAAACGCAATCGTAGGTACGCGCTCGTTGCACATGTCTGAACCAGCCTTTCCCCCGTCCTCCCAAGACGAAAGGCAACGTGGCGACATCGTTTGACATCACGTACCAGAGGTAACGCTGCGATGTCAAACGTTGGTTCGGTTACGACTTGCCCCAACCGCAAATGGAAGAATGCCCGAAAAGGTCTGCGTTTTGCCATCCTCGGAACCCGAACATGACTCCGAAGCGCTGCTATCGTCCACATCGCACGTCGAAGTAGCGTCATAGGAAATCATCCCCAGGTCGGCTGTCCGCCGAAGAATTTCAACCTCTAACGGCGTCAGGTCCTCGAGCGTAGAGAACTCCGCCATGATCGAAGCTCGAATGACAAAGAGGTTCGACCGATGCGGCTACCTCGGGATCACTGCGCGACGGAACGTCGTCCAACGCCATTGGCCCGAGATCCTTTTGATAAGCGTGCGAGGACCAATGAGAGTGGTTTCGTTTTCGGGTGGATCCGAGGTTTGGCGGCCTTCAATTACATTTTTATTAAAGAAATAATCACCGTATGACTATATTTTTTGGTTTTTAGGGATACTTAGGGGGTCTAAATTCAGCTGTCATCATCAAAACACGAACTCAAAAACCACTTGAGTGCCCCTTTAAGTTTCTCATAAATATATTCGAAATATGCTGTTTTTCGCCAAGGGTCCCGTCGAGAAGTTAGCCTCGGAGGCACAAATGATCTTTTACCAATAGTTCTGGTTAGTGCCTTGCCCCTTCGAATGTCCGGAAAATCAAGTAAAGCGCAAACAAACCAAAATCGCTAATACCCTTGTTACACGGGCACCCTTAACTGCAGTTACGGCAAACTATGGTTACGGGCGCTAACTGCAGTTACCGGTAACCGCGGTGCGTGGGTGTTACACGGAAGTTCTCTTCTCAGTCAGCCTATGTGAACGATCACGTGGTTGCCGTCCAAGCGAAGATATACTCACAATTTATGCGACTGAACTTTTAAAAAAAAAAATTAGTTTCGAAAGCTGATTTAAATTATAATCAGTTTGTGGTTATTTAAGACAGTTCGTCGTCAAATATGTTCGTTTAGCTGTTCAGCTTTCGGTAAAATACAAAGTCAGCCTGTTAACACTGGTAGTGATCGACTGCTTTAAATTGGTTAGCCGACACGACAGCCGAAACAATCCATCGCTTCCTGGCTTCCGTTTCGCTCAGGTTGACCGGCTTTGTTTCTGTCGCTTTGGTGTCTCGTGCTTCGTCTCTTCGTCGGACCCACGTTGCTGTGTATTGTATTCCCCTCCGTCAGTGAGGTTTGCATCTGCACGCCGTAACGTGGTATGGCTCTGAGCACTCTCAACAATCCTGTGCTGGACGATGAGGACGAGTGCAACTTCTGGCCTATGTTCGCCGCTCATCAAGCAGTACTTCAACGGTGACGTATGCTGGAGCAAAGTGTACTCGCCGAGATCGACGAACTGCTCTCAGAGCAGAAACGCGCTGAGAGACGGCGCAACCGGCTCGTGATAGCGGCTGCGCGACTATGCTCCCGCGAGCGACATGTGTGGGCGTATCCCCGTGCCAGGTCTTGGTACGAGACCACGCTCCCATACTTTCCCGAGAGCACGTTTAGGGAGAACTTCCGTCTAGACCGCAGCACCTTCCGGTACATAGTAAGCGTATGCGAGTGTATGAGACGAAACAACACCAACATGCGTCAAACTATCCCTTTGGAGAAGCGTGTGGCTATTGCCTTGTATCGCCTGGCGACCTCGGCGGAAGACAGAACCGTCGCTAATCTTTTCGGCGTCAGCCGGTCATCCGTCAACATCATTTTCAGAGAGTTTTGTGGAGTTCTGGTGCAGCGCCTTGAACCACGGTTTGTCAAGTTCCCTCGAGCTCATGACTTGGCTGAACACCTGCGCCAATTTGCAGCAGTTGCAGGCTTCCCTCAAGGGGTGGGCGCCTTGGACGGCTGCCACCTCGAGGTGTGCCCTCCAAAAGAACATGCCTCGGACTATTACAACTACAAGGGGTGGTATTCCACCATTCTTCTGGCTGTAGCCGACAACGCATACAGGTTCCTGTACACAAACGTTGGATCACCTGGGAGGAATCACGACTCAGCTGTATTCCAGCGCTCACGGCTTCCGGGCGTCCTGGCTGGCGATCTGTTTCAGTCAGAAGCCAAAACCTTTGAGGGGATCTCTATTGGCCCTGTCCTTCTCGCAGATCAGGCTTTCCCTCTGCAGTGCCACATGATGAAACCCTTCCCGCAGCCTGGTAGAGTTGGGTCCCCCACACGGGCTTTTAACTACCGTCTCTCCAGTGCCAGGAGAGTCGTAGAGAACGCATTTGGTCGGCTCAAGGCATGGTTTCGAATCCTTCACAAGGGACTGGAATCGGACATCGAGAGTGGGAACACCATTGTTCGCGCGTGCTGTGTGCTCCACAACATATGTGAGCAGCTAAATGATCGCTGTGAGAAGAGCTGGCTCGACACGGTGCAGAACGACGACAGGAGCCGGCCCCAGCCAGTCCGCTTCAGCAGAGTGGAGGAGCCATCAGGAGTGGAAGTTAGGAACGCCCTTGCGAAATACTTTTCCACAAACTGAACAGTTTGGTATGGCTGGCTTCTCTGCCTGTGGGGCCCTGCTGTGTTGTGCTGTTTGAGTTGAGAGAATGTCTGAGCGTGCGACAAGTATCATTGGAGCTTACCGTGATACTACGCGGTTGCCGCTCCTAGAACCAAGGTGCAGAGGCGGAGCAGAGACGCAGCCGCACTACTCTCTCTCTACCTTGGTTCCAAAGCAGCCACAGCGTAGCGTCACAATGAGCTCCGAGGCTATTTGCCATGTGCTCTGGCATTCCCTTTCATACGGATTGCGATAGTACTTCTCCTAAATCTTCAAGTGTACCGAGGAAATCATGACTTTGCGACCTGATTTTTTTGTGAATGATTATACTTTTTTTTAATGAGTTTGAATGGACAGTGTGGTGTCGTTCAGAAGTGCGAGTTGACTTTGTGTAGTTTGTTTCTAGTTTTCGTCCGTTCAGTGTTCTGTGATCATAGCCCCATGCGACGTTGTGGCTATTGAAGTCGCCTGCAATTATAAATTTTCCTTGCGTTTGTTTCCGACTTTGATCTATTTTGTGAGGGATGTCTGGGATCCTGGGGTCCAGTAGCTGTTAATGGTTACTGTCCTGGCTTTGCCCTGTTGCATTTGGCATTATACTGCTACCTGTTCTTGTCCGTTTGTGTTGTAATGGTGCAATTCTAATTGTGTAGCGGGTATGTAATTGGCCACATATGTGGTAACAATGGTGGGTGTTTCTTCTGTTAGAGCAAGGGGGCTGCCACATAGAGGTCGGCGTTTCTGTGTGATGCTGGGTTGTGTGCATTGCTGGTGTCCTGGTAGTGTGAAGTTGCCATTTGTTTCCTGAGGGATTATGATGTCAGGTTTTGTAGTGGCTTGTTCGATGTGTTGGACGAGGTGGTTTTTTCGCCGGAAGCCTCGGCAGTTCCATTGCCATATGGTGGACTTATGTATGTTAGGTTTGTGTCCCATGCAAGCAAAATGATTTAAAGCATCCCATCATTAGCCCACTGCACCAACTGCGAGCTTTAACAAGTGGTGCACGAGAGCAGGTGCAAGCGCGAGCAATAAAAATTCTATTCTTTGTTGTCCTTCAAAAGGTCTGGCTAGTCTTCCAATTCTTTTTTTGACATAGCGATTACTCTTTATGACTATTAATGCAATTCAATGCAAAGGTGCAAGCGAGCTGGACAATTACGAAAAAAATCCCTAAAGAAGGGGAACAAGAGGGACAAAGGACAAATACAAATGCCCAAGCACAGCTAGGCGACTGGTGCACGACCAAAAAAATCCGTCTGGTCCCGGTATCGAACCCGGGACCTCTCCATTTCCAGTATTGCGGTATTCACACGAGGGAGAAATCCGCCACCTAGCTCCGCGGGGTTCGCGTCAGGTGACGCTGACGTCACGCCTTTTTGAGGCGGCGCAATGACGTCGAGCTCCGCTGGCTCCGCCCCTAGCTCCGCGACGGAGGCGCGGAGGAAATGCTGGACCCGTACAAACGCTCCCCGACTTAGCGTGGGATCTGTGCGCTGTTAGCGACTTTTTTTGGTACGTCTGGCAACACGACAGCCCGCGCTCGCCAATCCGCCCGTGCTGCAGCCTGCCCGTGCCATTCCCTTTTCACCATGGCGAGGCTCGTTTTGGACGACGAGGCGACATTTTTCTTTCTTTCGCTTGTCGAGCAGTTTCCCGCGCTACGGGACATGAGCAGTGAGGACTACAGCAGAAGCCATTTGAAGAACTCGATTTGGCAACAAATCGGAGCGGAGATGGGCGCTCGCTACCCGCAGTTTGCTCCGTACTCTGTGGGCGAGTGGTATTAGTCTGTCTTGCTTACAGAAAATATGCGTTGTGAAGCCCTTTTTTAGTGGAGGGGGGTGTTTCTTTGAAACCTGGTAAATATCGAGGGCTCCTGACTGAGAATTGTGTGGCGATAGCAAGTATTGCGCCCCGACTGGTGCCCCATGCCCATGCGTGCAGCGCGCGCATGAATCTAGCTTTGGTAGGCCTACAATTGCACTTCCTTGCCCGCACGAGAAGAGACATGGTGCTCAAAGGCCGTGCTTGCAATCATGTGTACGGTATTTTTTTTTTTTCCCCCTGGGGTGTTGCAGATTGGAGCTCGAAATACGGGGGAAGTCTTGTGTAGAAAATCTGATTTCACCGCTGGTCGGTTCGTGCTCAGATCTCGCTTAGAAACGCCACTTTGAATGTGCTGAAAAGCTTTGACTGACGAGAACAGCAACGTTCAGGACGAAAAACCGCCACAAAGCACCGTTACACAGATCTATCGAGACGAATATTTCTCATTCAATAGCGCGTTCGATGACCGCCCTTTCTGGTTCGTCGGTTAAAAAGTTTATAATTGTGAGATAGCAAATATGTATGCAGCACCGTATTTCCTGAATAGTAGTAGTTCAATAGTCGTTTATTGCACTTGAGAGATGTAAAAACCAGGCGTGCGGGCGACAAGGAAAGACAGGAGGCCCATGCACAGTACGCCCTCCTCACCTGGGCCTGGGGGCATAGCTACAGTATCTTATGAGAACTAATAATAATAAATAACGGGGGGATGGGGAAAGGGTTCTGCAAGTTATTGTCGGTGGCAGTAGCAGCTACAGGGGGCACGATGAGCTGGAAGTCACACACCCCCTGTAATAATAGCGAATTATTAGAGCTTGTATTGGAATATAGATTTTCTACTGCATGGTCAAGTTGGTTTATAAGATGTTAACAAGCAGCTTCCTTCTTTGTGCGCAGAGGCTCTCAAGGTGTTGCTACAAAACAAACGGCGCAACTTCAGAGATGAGAAGATTTTGAAGACGAAGAGTGGGCAGCCAGCCAGTGATGGCTACATGAGGAAGTGGAAATTTTTTAAAGCACTGATGTTCCTCGATACGGTTGATGGCAACTCCGGAAAACGTGGCATAAGCGACGACTTTGGTGGTGGAACGGAAGTTGATGGCCTGAGTAGACAAATGTTACACCCTTATTTACATTTTTGTCTTCGTTGATACTTGCAGTAACGTATACATGAAGAACAAAAACAGTTGAGAAAAAAATGCCCATGTAGATGCAGGAAGACAACAGTTTGTTAATGAGCATTCTGTTTCTGCTACACTTTTATTTGGACAAGTGGAGGTTTATAGCAATTGTTTGATTACAGGAAACGCAGGAATCCGGAGAGGGCAGCGCTTGTGAAGTGCTGAGCCCGGCGTCGAGTTGCTCAAGCCAATCCCAGAGCAAAGCATCTTCCATTCCGCCAAAAAAAAAAATTGTAGCACATCTTTCGCTTCTGGAGGAGCGAACGGCTGTGCTGAACAAAATGGCAAAATGCATGGAAACGCCAGAGGCAGACGATTGTGCTGCGTTTGGCACGGTATTGGCTCAGTACCTCAGGGCCATGCCAATAGCAAAGAGGGCCAAATTTCAGGCAGCCGTTCTGTCACTTGTGCCATCGTACCTAGATGAATGACTCGCCACCTTATTCACCTATACTCCATCTCACTAGTTGCGCACAGCCCTGTGGAAGCCACGGGCGTATGAGGAAATTGTGCACATTTCCTTGAGGGGAGGGATCCCTTCTTTTTATGTGCCTGGGCTACGCTCTCGCACCTGTACCTTCGTCAGCACTGTACGCAACTAGTGAGATAGGGTAAAGCCTCGCCTTCAGCCCGAGTCGCACTGCATGCTCATCATACAGAATGCAGCCTGCAGACGTGGCCCCAGACATTATTGTTCTTTGCATGAGAGTCCGATTGCCTTCAGGCATGTGCAGCAAACATGTCTGAAGGCTACTTTAGAATGAGCGACGTGACAGGGCCGTCATAGAAAGAAACGAAAATGCCTTCGGTTCTATCTGCAGACTGCATTCTGTATGATAAGCATGCAGTGCAACTCGAACTGCAGCCAGACTTTATCCTACCTCACTAGTTGCGTACAGTGCTGTCAAAGGTACAGGTGCGAGGTCGTAGCACAGGCACACAGAAAGGAAGAATCCCACCTCGTCGATGCATAAAAGTGACATTCTTGTACCACCGAAATGCGCACAATTTTCTCGCTCGCTCATAGCTTTCACAGTGCTGTGCACAACTAGCGAGATAAGGAAAAAGTAACAACTTCTTTTGTACATTAAGAAATAATGACATGTTTGTTTCACATAGTTTTATGCTTTCGTTTTTTTTTTTTTTTACAAAAAATTGAGGGCTAGAATGCCTGCAAGCACACCTAAATAAAAATGAAAACTGCTTTTCCTGTCTGGTTTGTGTCTAAGTGATTGTAGCAGTAGAAATTCGAACAGTATTCTAACATGTCGGGAACCGGCCAACTTGTCGAAAGCCAGTTTGTCGAAGACGCAATCTCATCGCCGCTCACTGAAAAGGACGTTAAATACACTACACACCGTCTCACCCTAAGATGAATGAAGCATCAAAGCTACGGCCTGCCAGGTCAATCACAAGCTATGATGCTCCGATGTGTGTGCCAGTGCGCCGAAAAAATATTGTGGTTTCTGTCTGGCTTGTGATGGGACCTGGCAGCCCGTAGCTTCGACACTTAGTCTATCTTAAGGTGAGACGGAGTACATTGTTCCTTGGCATACACAAATATAAGTGTTTTAGTTCCACAAATGGTGTTAAATGATTGTGAATCGTCTTAATATTGGCGAGAAAGCAACCCTGTAGTCCTCATAAAAACCATTGATGAGACAACCCACTTCCAGAACACAGCTCCAAAACATCTCATCTTTACAAGGGTTCAAGTGACGACCTAGGTCTGAAAGAACAGTAAGAAAGCAGGAACTTCTATACACCACCTTATTGTTTGTAAACAAACATCTTTGCCCACAGCAGCTAGGGGCACTGCATACAACCTTTTCAACTGTCAAATATAACAAGTCAACTTGCTTAAACATTTTTTATTGGCTGCTGATGAAGGATGACACTGCCCGGTTGTGACAATATCGCCCTCCCTTGGGCTCGGCTGATGTTGCCATAATCTGGCTGTGCCATTCCTTCGTCAGCAGCGAATAAAACATTATTAAGCAAGTTGACTTGTTATATTTAACAGTTGAGCAGGGTGTACATGTAGAGGCCTGTCTTTGAACGAGCTACGCATCTGTGCATGCTTCATTGTGAAGCCAGCGCTACCGGATTGGCATGACGTCGGAGACGTGAGTTGGTGCATACACAGTTCTAAAAAAAAAAGTAAAAAAGCAACAGTATAGTTTTACACTTGGATGACTTAGCTAGGTCCTAGTTGTCTCTTGAACGATTCTTGATTTGATCAATGCTCTGTGCCAATACTGACCAAGTGAAAAAAATAATTCTGGAGGCAAATAATAGCAAGCAAGAAAAACTAATAAAAAACCTGAAACTCTATGAAGGCAATTGAACATATCGTCCTTTTTGCAAATTGGCCCATTCCACGATTCGGACTTGGATAGTGTGACCTTCAACGAGTTGGCTTTCGATAAGTTGGCCGGATCTCAAACATGACATTTCTTCACTATTTTTCATTCCTTCTTAGGCTGCTAATATCAACACCAGCCTGCTTGTTCTGCCAGGGTACAGCACCGGCTCCACTGAAATAGTCACAGAGCCTCTCGCGCACAGCTGCAGCGAGTGCCCCTGTGCGCGACTTCGAAGCTTGTAGGTTGAAGAATGTTGGCTTGGTCCTGCTTGTGTTTCTTGTCTCGGGGAGTTCAAAAGGCTGCCCCTTGAGAAGATTGTGCAGCACACAGGCTGCCTGCACCATCACAGTCACTCTCTCCGGCCTTGCGTGTACCGTGGTCAACAGGAATCTAAACCTGTGGGCAAGTATGCCGAAGGCATTTTCTGCGACGCGGCGTGCTCTGGACAGCCTGAAGTAAAATAGACACAAGCAGTAATGAGTAACATTTTCATTGTAATACTTAGCAAAAATGATGTGAATAAAGATTGTCATACAAAAGAGAATTACCGGTAGTTAAATATCCTCTGTGGGCGATCAAGTTGGGACCCACTAAAGGGCTTCATCAGATTTGGTGATAGGGGGAACGCATCGTCGCCCACTATCACCGGTGGAAGCTGCAGACCTGGTGAGGCCCCAACATTCAGGTAGTCGGGCAGTTGGGCTCTCTTACTTGTGATGGCCTTTTGGAGAGGGGTGGACTGCCAAATCGCTCCGTCTCCCTTGGACCCAGGCGTTCCAACGTCGACATAAACAAACTTGCACTCGGCATCGACTAAAGCGAAAAGGATAATGCTGAAAGTCTTTTTATAGTTAAAAAAGACTGACCCCGTCTTCGCTGGCTTGACTATGGCGACAGGCTTGCCGTCGATGCTCCCCACGCAGTTGGGAAACTGCCAGCGATCATTAAAACCTTTAGCCAAGTCCAACCAGTCTTTCTCAGATTTTGGCGCTTTGAGCATCTCCGTCCTAAACTCTTCATAGATGGCTTCGCATGTCGTTGCAATGATGCCATTGACAGAGCTGTGGCCAAGACGGAATTGCCGGCTAAGTGAGTATTGAGATTCTCCTGAAAAAAAAAATAAGAAAACAAGTGAGCCGGAAATGTTTCAACGATATACTTGTGTTTCTTTTGCCAATGTATCCTGATATTTGTTTTCTAACCGCCCTGAACAGTCCTCCTCATTAAATGATTTCGCGGATTTAAATTTGGAATCTGAAGCAACCTAAACGCAGCTGTCAGACGTTCCGACACAGGAGCAAAAGCATAGCTGAATGCAAGTCACGATAAACTGGTGCACCTGTTCAGAGAAAGTGGGCTCGTTACTTCTACACTCAAGCACGGCTTCCTCCAGTCGGAACGGACGATTAGGGAGGTTGTGCAGTTTGACCAGCCAATTTTTTTTTTTTTCAGTTAGTCGTCGGAGGCATATTAGTTCGCAACTGCTTCCTCCAGTCGGAACGGACGATTAGGGAGGTTGTGCAGTTTGACCAGCCAATTTTTTTTTTTTTTCAGTTAGTCGTCGGAGGCATATTAGTTCGCAACTGCTTACATAAAATGGGAACCACTTCGGTGGCAAACTATCGGCCTACGTATCCCCAGCTCTCGGGTTGAAACTAATTCCCAGTTTTTCGCTGGGGTTCGCCGGATGCAGTGCGTTGCTTTGGCCCGTAAACTTCACAAATTTCTAATAAATCAGTACGTACCAGATGCCAAGTACCGTAGCGTGACTTGCAGACGTGTTTTTGCACTTATAGAGCGGCGCATGTTTGTGTCCTGTTTTTCTACTCGGTGACGAATGCGAGCCAGAAGTCCCATGAACACGTCCCGCGGCACCCGAAGCAATCGTCGGTATTCATCAGGATCTGTCTGCAGAAGTTCTTCATAGAGCTGATTCTGGATGCCACGGGACTTGTGCTCCATCCATTCTTTTATCCAGCATGAGCCGTTCCTTTCACCACTAAGGAAATCGTCGTCGTCCTCGGTCTCTATAAATGCTGCAGCCATGAGCGCGTACCGCCGTTTCATCGAGGCCTCCATGTTTTCTACTCTCGGCCGTAGCTCTCCGGCGCTGTCGTCTGCACGCGTGCAGCGGTGGTGTCGAGAGTAGAAACCGCTAAATTCGTCTGACAACGTTGACATCACCCACCCCCGCCGGTCGCGCCGGTCCCTCCGTCTCGACCTCTGCGGAGCTGCGGTGGCTGCGCCAGCTGCGCTGGGAGACGCCTCCCCGGCTGACGTCACGCAGCTCCGTCAAGGGGGTTTCTCCCTCGTGTGAACACCGCATTAAGCGCTGTACCCCTAACCCCTGGTTAGCTCAGTTGGTAGAGCGCTCCACTGGAAATGGAGAGGTACCGGGTTCGATACCGGACCAGGCGGATTTTTTCGGTTGCGCACCGGTCACCTAGCTGTGTTTGGAGATTTGTGTTTGTCCTTTGTCCCTCTTGTTCCCCTTCTCCAGGGATTTGTTTCGTCATTACTCTTTATTCTTTTTAGACGCAAAGTATGCTTCCATCATCCGAAGCATGCTCGCTTGCATGTCATTCGATTCCTTTTGCAGTTGAAGCAATTCCTTCTGCCGCTTCAGTCTTTTTTTTTCCATTTTTGCGGCCCGTTCCGTCTCCTCTTGGTGCATAGTCAGAAGCTGCTGCATCAGTGAGGACGCTGGCGGCTTGTGGCTTTTGCTTTGCCCGATGCTAGTGGCACCGCTGCCTCCACTGCTGCTACTTGCGGTCGGGCGGCTGCTGCTGCAGCTCGGAGCATCCGTCAGGGTCACGCTTTGTGAGCCTGGGGAATGGGGCAGCACGACTTCACTTCCACGTGTGGCACTGTCCTCATACGGCGTGTCATCGTCGCCTTGGTCCCAGGAGGCGAGCACCTCGGCAGCGTCTTCCGCCTCATCAACTAGTGGCACCTGTGTATAAGAAAATATCAAAGACAACATGTCTATATCAGGTATGGTGTACTAGAACTGGGAGGTGTGCCAAGCGCCACTCACTCCCGGGTGCCTCCATCGGACACTGCCGCACTGTGGCGCTGCTACTGATCAATCAGTGACGTCAGACATTCTAGCAAAGCTCGGCCCCCAACTACCATGTGGTATTGGGAAATCATTTTAAAATTGCTTTTCTTGCATTTACGAAAGACTGGAGTTAATAACCTGCTGTCATAACAGAGACCACGTCTACTCTAAGAAATAGGTGCTAAAATGTTGCATCCGTACCCCTTTAAAGGGATGTTGAACCGAAATCTGGATTCCACAAAACACAGCGGCAGAAGCGTGCAATGGGGCGCTACAAACACCAAAACATCACTCGTACAGCGATATCTCAAACGGATGACCGTATTTTTCTAAAAAAAACGAGGTGAATTTGAGATATTTTGACGTCCTGTTTCTCCGAGAAAAGTCGAGAAGGAGAGGAAACGGCCTTGTGTTTTCTCCACCTCGCCGCCTTGAGGGGACCAAGCGAAGAGAGGAGGAAATGAGATATGTTGACGTCACGCGCCTCGTTCAATCGCGACCTCTTTCCAACAATACGGCCGTCCATTTGAGATCGCCTTATGGGTGGTGGTGTACGGATTCTGGAGTCCTGCCTATCCCTCCTGCATTGCTTTCTAAAATCCAGATTTCGGTTCACCATCCCTTTAAGCGGCCTCATAAAAATGGACAAGGCTCGTTACACTGCAAAGTTTGTGTTAATGGTGTGACATGCAGCTGTGTAGATGCTGGAGCATGAAGGCTAATGGCTGGTTCAGAAATTTATATGACTGACTGTGTTACGACCACCTACGACGGAGTGCTAATATCGGGTGCTATGGCAAGAAAGGGCTGCACAATCCATCGTAATCAGGGAATCACAGTATCTTTCGATACTGTGATTCCCTGACTCACAGAAACAAGTCAGTCAAACAACCAACGAAGGAGACACACCGAGCTAAGCATAATTGTTGCTGATGGTTGTATACATATCTTGGTAGATTACTGCTATTAATCGGACAGAAGCCTGTTCATGGCTTTTACTTGTCAGATTGCTGTGCTAATTACGCTTACCTCGGCAAGTCCCTTTCGTTGGATGTTTGGCTGACTCGTTTCTATGAGTCGGGGACTCTCAGTACCGAAAGAGGTACCCACAAATGCCTGTGAAGCAAACATTGGCAAGTGCTTTAACGCCAATTGCTGCTTTGCGCCTATAAAAATAAAAAAAAGACGAGACTGTTACTGCAACCTGCAAGAGCAATTCCGCTGCACAGGGTAGGCGGGATAGGCACGGTGTTTCAGAGTGCCCCTGCTATGTCGCACTGGGGGTACGGAACGGCCACATTTGCCGTGTTACACCGAAGAGTGTCCGTAATAGTACCTGCAGTTCACGTCGAGCCAATTTACCTCATATACCTCGACGTTTTCCTCTGCCAAAAACTCGTTGCTGATGGGAAGGGAACCAAGGAAGTTGTGCAGTTGCCAGTAAAAGGCCCACTCAACACCTTTCGATCCAGTCGTTGTGCTGCTGTGCCTCAGCTTTCTGGAACGAAGCAAATTTTTTCAATCATCATTTAAGAAAATAGATACTGGAACTGGAGATATGAGAAGTTATTTTCAGTGCACGAAACTTCACTGCAAACAACGTCAGCAATATTGCTGCGGCATAAATTCGTGCTCCAGCGGTGATAGGGCTGAAAATCTGCAGCAAAAATCTTCAAAATGTAGTTGTAAACAACCCTACTTCATGTAGCTTTGTGGAAACGGGGCTTTCATTTTATCGCGCCGCAATTACCAATAAACCATTTTATCGAGTTACTGCAGTACTATTAGTAGGGATGCCTGGATATATTAACGGGAAGCAATACTCGGCAAGTATACCATTTGGTGGTTGCCGCAGGCACGGAGCCGGCGCCAGTGCGTCAAGCCTAATTTCCAATGTAATCGCTCTAATAACAGCAGCCTACAAAAACGTTATTGCTACTACAGCTGTGTAAAATCCGCACTCACCGATATTGCTTGTTCAGGTTTTCGAGCTTCTGACGGACCTGGGGGGCTATGTTGCGCTTTTTAGACTCCCGGGAGACTTGGAAGAAGGAAGTGACGTCAACAACGCTCTTTGGATGTTGATTGGTGGAATCGCTGATGACGGTATTTGCAGAAGAAAACAAAGAAAAAGTGAGCGGAAATCGGTAAACCGGAAGCTCCACCATTAACGGACGTGACGTCAAAATGACATATGAATACTTTGCTGTTACGTCGCTTCGAAAGAACGATGCAAGATGGGGTGCAACGCGTCCGCGCCGTCCCGTCGAACGATGGACTGCACCCCGATATTTCAGTTGTTGCATCCGGTGGACAGGCGCCACCGGAGCCATCGGGATGCTTTTGAACTCCCGGAGCACGTATTTCGGAAGCAGTACCGCCTGGCGAAGACTTTAGTGCGGTGGCTGTGCGACGAACTCCGCGAGGAGCCGGAGCTGCAGAGACTGCGTCGGTCAAGTACTGTCGTGACTGTGGAGGACCAAGTGCTGTGCGCCCTTCGGTTTTACGCTACGGGGAGCTTCCAAGGCATGGTGGCGAGCGACGAGCACATAGCACGGGACCAAGGCACGGTCAGCATCGCCTTGCGGGCCGTGTCCGTCGCTATTGTGCGCCGTCTGGGGATCCAACATGGCTGGATCCACTTCCCCCAGACGGCAAGCGAGAGGGACGACTTGGAGAGGGGCTTCCAACTACTCGGCAGGATTCCGGGCGTCATCGGGTGCATCGACGGGACGATGATCAGCATCGTCGGCCCGTCGAAGTACGACCCCACCGTCACGAAGGCTGCGTATTGGTGCAGGAAGCAGTACTACGCCCTTAACGTGATGGTGGTAAGTAACCTCTGAACGAAACTTATATTGTATGACGATGCGGATGCAGGGTAGGCATGAAGAGCTGCTCATTTTTTTTTTTTTTTCAACTATATAAACGTAGGTTTCATGGGGGGGGAATGACTGTTGGAGGGAACCCGACGCCGGCACCCCCCCTTTGTTTTTCTCTCTTCTTCCATGTTATACAATGCTCCGGACGCCGCACGGTACTACTTGCGCCGCCTGTCGCATTGGAACGCACACTCGGCCCCAGGCTGCGCCGTGTTTGCGGAGCGATGCGATAGGCGGCGCAGGTAGTACCGTGCGGCGGCCGGAGAGCTGTTTTCTCATACTGTTCGCGATTGTACGTACATACATACTTTACACAGCTAGAGCGAGGCTCATTTTGTGTATCCAAACTGACAGTGCCCGGTCATGTATTGCGCATTTCTTCTTTTTGTGCTTATTAGTTTGCAAATGGTGCTTAAGGCTGGAATTGGCCTTGCCTAACAGTGTGCTTTGCTAGGTCAATCGGGGAAACTACTGAGCACATATATCCTATGTTGCTTTGCTAGGTCATTCGGGGAAACTACTGAGCACATATATCCTATCTCTACAACAGGTGTGTGACGCCCGCTGCCGGGTAATGTGCATCGACCCATGCTACCCTGGGTCGGTGCACGACTCCTTTGCCTGGCGCTTCTCCTGGCTCCGCGACAACTTCGAGCAAGGCCAGCTCATCGACGATGGCAGGTTCCTGCTTGGTGAGCATGCTTAAATTGTTAAATCTGTGCATGCCGGCTGAGCCCGGATTATAGGCTGCAATACTGTATAAACTGATGCTTCTAACATTGTTACTTGTGCATACACTGTGTACATACCCAGGAAGAAGTTGCTGCACAAAAGTGTTCTTTTTTGGCCTTTGCAGTAATAAAATTAAAAATAACTGGTGGATTAGTTAATTAAACATGATGTGAAATAAGCGCTGTATCCTATCCCCTTCTCTTCCTATAGTAGGTTACAAGTCAAGAAGGTAGCGGCAAATGCCCCTCAAAGGAAATCATATATCCCTCCGCCACCTCCGCATCCAAGAGCGTCCCATCGTTTCCGTGACGTTGCGGCCAACGCGCGAGGAGGGTCGTGCCTTTCCGTACATATTTGCTTTATCTCTCGACTTTGACTTAGCATTGTGGAAGCCACGAGAGGGAGATTAAGTCTTCCCCCTTCCGATGAAAACAAAGACGACTTTCGGGGATTAGCTTCCCCCTCCGATTGATACAAAGGCTGCTTTCAGGGGCTCGGTTCCTTCTCCGATGAATACAAAGGTCGCTTTCTTAAAAAGTGGGGGTCGGAGATAAGTTGGCACCACACTGTGGCCATTATCTATCCATTGAAGCGGAACAAGGAGCGTTTCCAGTGAACTCTTCTTTCGATTGCGGAGAGATTTGAAACCGGCGCACCACGCTTGTGGGAGGAGCTTCTCCTACCCTCTTAACTTGTAACCGACTATAACCATTTGCGCTTTTTCACATCATATCAAACTTCCCAGTAAATAAAACAATATTAGAACATTTCTTTGTCTGATTGCGCAGGAGACAGCGGCTACGCCTTGGAACCTTGGCTCATCACCCCTGTCCCTGGGGCGCACACAACCTCCACCGCCAGCGGCCGGTTTAACAAGGCACATTCCTCGATGAGGTCTGTTGTGGAGCGCTGCATTGGGCTGTTGAAATCCAGATTCCGGTGTCTGCAAAGGCACCGGGCTCTGTATTACCATCCTACAACAGCCACCGCCATTATAACGGCGTGTGCAGTGCTCCACAATATATGCCTTGCATCGATGGAGCCAGAACCGGAGCCAGATGCCGACTCTGGCAGTCCAGAGTCGGACTCTGGGTCGAGCTCGGACGGTTCTGAGCCGGGCTCGGCGGGGTTAGAGCCAGAAGGTGGCGGGCAGGTTCCTGCCCACCTTCCGGTGCGCCTCTCGGACAGGGGGAAGGCTCTGAGGCAAGGCCTTGTGTCCCAGTTCGAGACCTGCCAAAGCCGTGCCGTCGCGGGGCCCTCTGCAGGCCGCTCTGGCAGTTCCTTACGCCAGCAGCGGCGGCGCCACCAAGGAGTCCGTCGTCGATCTAGCCTCTCTGGCACTCCTGCCGTCCAGGGAGGCCAGCGACGACAGGGAGCCCCTCGTCGTCATCGTCGCCACCATGCCGGCAGTTCCGCAAGGGCTGAGGTGCCGTGAATACCCAAGGCCCTCGTCGGCACCCTTGGTGCCAAGGAAGCTCCCCGTAGAAGTGCGTAAAACTTTCCGGTCCACAGGCACGACGGTTCATGAACTGCGCAGTCTCTTGAGCTCCTGCTCCTCACGGTTTTCAGCACAGCCATTGTGCTACCCTCGCAGAAGGATGGTGCTGCTTCCGAAATATGTATTTGGGGATTTTAAGTGTGTAACGGTGGTTCCAAAGGTGTACCTCTCCATAGGTTAACCTTTTATTTTGCAACAGAAATGAGATAATGAGTATCATGTGTCCATGATCGTGGTTGGTTAGTTGAGTTCATATGGCAAACACAGACAGGCCGCCTCGTTTTCCCCACAGCAAACTGCTATTTTATGTCATGTATTTCCTCGTGTGTTATTGGATATTGGCTTGTGTAACAGGTATGACCAAGTAACCTGGGATCAAATCATTTTGCCTCTTTTCCCTGTGCTCCATTCTGTTGTTCCTTCCCAGGTGTGCCACATTTTTATGTATTCTTTGTGACTATAGAATTTCGATATATTTTTGTTGTTTACGAAGAGGGTACACATGAGTGGATTGTGACAGAGATATTCTTTTACCAATAAAAAGCTTTGCAAACATTGCAAATTTCTTCCTTGCACAAAATGCTACTACACGTTGCAGTACAAAACTGTATGTGCAAGTGAAAACAAACTTCTGTTTTTCTTATGTGAGAGTTCGACGAAAGATGTTATTGCAGCTACTTGAGGCGCTTTCGTATAAAACAGTATATACATATAACAACAATCTCCAGGGAGCATAAGTTTACAGTTCACGAAAGACGTTGCTGCGGCCACTTCAGGCACTGTCATATAAAACGGTATATACAAATAACATTCGCCAGAGAACATAGATTGACAGGTCATGAAAGATTTTATTGCAGCCACTGGGGGCATTGTCATTAAATAATATATACAAAATAAAAAAAAAGATTGCCTTGGACGTGAGAAAAAAAAAGGTACAGTAATCAACACTTGCTGGTCGTCATCCATTGTCATTAAGGGAGGAGGTGGGCAATAAATATTAACTTTCTTATTTCTAGAGATATCTGAACGAAATTTACAGGGTGTGTTTATAGTACAGACATAAGAGTAACTGCAAAGTTTCATGGAGCTGTGCATATTATTTCTGAAGTTACAAATATTTATCAAAATCGTCCATATGCATTCCTTATCCCAGGCCTGGAGAATTTGAAAAAGGTAGTAGCGGCGTAAAATTTGTTATGATGACCCCTGGATAGGTTCCCCAGGGCATAACAGAGCCCTTTTTTTAAATTTCTTTGTTGAAAAATTTTAACGCAACTTTGAATTTTGTGTAGTCAATGAAACCCACATTCATCAAATTTAATTTTTTTATTATAAATTTTTAGCACAGTTTTCTAGAAAAAGGGCTCTGTTATGCCCTCACAAAGTTATTTAGGAACAGAATAAAAAAGACGGCACAAAAATCTATTCATCAGTTCCTGAGATATCGCTGGGACGAGCAGCCACGGCAGTGAAAAAATCCATTCTGAGAAAACAGCACTTGAAAGTTGCACACAGATTTTCAGCTTTAGAATGATCCTGCAGAATAGTCAGAAGTGTTCTTGCGCACTTTCTTCTTGTTCCGCCTTTCCAACTTCTCTTGATGTCGTTTGCTGGCCTTGTGCAGACGTAGGGCATCTTTCTCGGCAGCTCGTTGGAGGGCTAGATGGGCCGGCTGGAGTCCCACTGCGACCGATATTTCTGAAGTTGCCTTGTAGCAGCCGGCATTGAACCTCAACACTGCTTCATGCAGTGCAGTTTCGACAGCGATCAGCGATGCATGCTGTTCCTTAGGCATCAAAGACCACAGGACAGAGTGGAAAGACTCAGATGCATTCTGAGTCTTTGCTCCCAAGCAGCGTTGAAGCAGAGAAACCTGCGACAGGCGTTGGTAGACGGGCAGCATAGCTGCAGCGACGTAGGCTGGGAGTTTGTGCTTGTGCTGGGGCTGTGGCTCACCTTTTGCCTCGGCAACTCTATGACGGCACCACGATTGAGCTCCCTCCGGGCAGAGTTCATGGTGAGGCTCCTGGTCAGTCGACGTGACATGATGGTAGGTGGCCATAACAGCACGCTGCATCGCTGCCACATCCTTGGAGTTGTTTCGGAGGGCCCAGCCATAGTAGTCGGTAAGCTTGTCGATGAGGGCCTTCGTCAACCTGCCCTTACCGCTCAACGGCTTGTCGCTCTTCTGGACAAGGTTGCGCAGTGCCGTCCCCATCCTCTTCTGAACATGGTTCAAACACTCTTCCTTCACGATGGGGACTAGCCCGTAAACATTCTCTTCTGTAAGGGCAGAGAACGTCCTGCTGTCCCCGTCGGAGACAAGTGCTGTATACCGCAGGTCGTGCTTGGAGATAGAGCGCTTGAAGAGGGTCAGGGCCGCCTCGACCTCCATCCTCCCAGATTTGGCGTCCGTGTTTTTCTGGCAGACATGATGCATGTGCCAGCTGTCATACCCTTGATCTCCAGGCTTGGGTCCTGTTTGGCAACCAAGGCACAGGTTGGATAAAACGACGGCGTCCAAGATGAGGCCTGTGTGGTATTCTATGACTGACCCGACTCCGATGTGAGATGTGTGCCCTCTCTTGTGCCATGTGCCGTCGTACACCACGGTGATATCCTTGCAGAACCCCGAGTCCATCTTCTTACAGGCTGTCTTCACCGCGACAGCTGACTCGGCATAAAACTTTTCCACGCACAGGGCCTCTGGTTCTCTGAAGGTCTTCTTCAGGTGCTCCTGGAACGTTTTGTGGTGGAGACCTCTGTGGGAGACGTTCATAGCTGCCCAAAAGTCATTGAGAGCTGTCTGCCCCTTTCCTATCTGCTTGATCGCCATGATGGAGCGGATGTTGACTTCGAAGGCCCTCGAGTCTTGTTGGCGTGGCGAAGTCCAGGAACTTGCAATAATGCCGCAATGGGGGCATACGACCTCGAGTTTTGCTGCCAGTCCGAGTTTGGTGCCTTCTTGGACAGTCAATCCAGTTCCCGAGCAATGCTTGCACACTGTGCAGCAGAGCAGGTTGCTCAAAACGTCGATCTGAACAAGGCAGAACTTCTCACCTTGGCTTGTAGCAGAGGCAGGCGTGGGATTGGGCAGCATGGCTTCAAACTTCCTCTGGGTTGCTGGCATAGCTCCAAGTTCGGCTTGAACGGTATCGCAATGTCTAGCTTCTGCTTCGATCTCCTCACGTGTCAGGAAATGCGTCCGCAGATGGGTGCTGGAAGACGCGCTCCCACTTGTCGCGGCAGGCGGAAGACAGGCGCTGGGACCTGCGATCTCGGGAGGAACCACAAGGGTCGGCATGCTCGGTACTCCAGGCGTGAGCGGGGCGATGAGTTCTTCCTCGACGACAGCCGATGGCACAGAAAATCCATCACTAGAAGTGTTGACGCGATCATCATTGACGGCACGCCGCGCAGAAACTTCCAACTTCGCCATCCGCACTAACTTCATAGACCGCTTCCGCGCGCCAAACGCGCGCACCGTCTTGTACTTCGAACCCCGCATCGTGTGCGACCACGAAACAGACGGGCACGCTACACGAAACTACTCAAAGAAAGTTCGGAAAACGATCGTAAAGATGGCGAAAAACGAAGCGGAGCTGACAAAGCAAGAGCGCGTGCAAGCAGACCACTACCGAGAGCAGACGACGCGAGCGGCAGCAGCAGGAGAAACGGAGGAGGAGGAGAGCGCTCCGCGCGCGGAGAAATCGCGTCCCAGCCAATAGCAGTCGCGCGCTCCCCCGCACACTCCTCGAGCGCGCGCTCTGTCCAATCGCGTTCTTGCAATTGCGACACGGAAGAACGGCGACCACGCCGTAACCACGCGGCCGACGCCATTTTGGGAGCTGGCAAAAAAAAGAGAAAGAATTCACGTTCAAAACAAGACTAAGATGGCGGCCGTCGGCCAAACACGTCGAAAATGGCGAGCGCGCGAAGTTGGGGTTGATTTTGACGTTTGACCGTCACTTGGATGCTACCCAGGCCTCGTAAATAATTGTTTTTAAATATTTCCCCGTTGTATTTGGTGCTGATAATTACAGAGAAGGTAGTTTATGAGATATACAACCGAAAAATAAGGTTTTCTAAAAATCGACTTTTTCGCGATTTTTCGGTTTTCAAAGCCCGCGTCCCCCCTTAAATAATATATACAAACTAAAAAAAAAAAAATCTTGGATGTGAGAAAAAAAGGTACAGTAATCAACAATTGCTGGTCGTCATCCATTGTCATTAAATAATATATACAAACTAAAAAAAAGATCTTGGATGTGAGAAAAAAAAAGGTACACTAATCAACACTTGTGATCCTCTGGAGGTTGGGCCAGGTGCTCGGCCTGGGGCTCTGCCTGGGGCTGGGGCTGGGGCTGGGGCTGGGGCTGGGGCTGGTGCTGGGGCTGGGCCTGGGCCTGGGGCTGAGGCTGACGCAGAGCGTGGCTGGACAGCAGGAGGATGATCTCTCGCATGAAGGCAGCATGTTGCTGCATGGAGAGGACCCCCTCCTGGATGTTGTCGGCGATCCGGTCCATGCTCTGCGCCTGCTGCCCCACGTGCTGCGCCAGCTGCCCCACGTTCTGTGCCAGCTGGTCCAACCGCTCCAGGAGCTGCCCCATGCCGAGCGTGATCTGAAACATGATTTGCAGATTTCTTGACTTCTAACATCTCATAGAGGTTACGAAGACTTTGCTGACACCAACTATTGGTAGCTTATGTGTGAAGTAAGTCTGTGTTTAATCATGTTACTGTGCTTCAGGGAGTTGTCAACATTACCTGTCCCTGGAACCTTTCATCCCTCGTGTCGCGGCCTACGTTGGCGTCGAGCAGGCGCTGCTGGTTAGCCACGGCCGAAAAGGCCGCCTCGTCCCGCTGCTCCTGTCGAGAGACTCGAGGGACTCGACGAGGCAGCCTTGCTCGAACCGTGGCTTGCCGTGCTCGAGGCCGTGGCATTTCTGCAGGAAAACATAGTTTAGATCAGTAATAAGTGTGGTCATGTTCATGTTCCTGACGGTATTAGTTCCCCTTAGTCAAGTCAAGTATCTTACGCGTTGAGGTAGATGCCTCCTGATTCGCATTCGCATCCTCCTCCTCCTCCGCCTCCTCCTCGAGCACCTCCCCCGCATCCTGGGAAGCTGGGTGCTCCTCTGCCGGGGCGCCCACAGACTGCACCTACAAGGCACATTTATCGTTACGTGTTTGCACTGCATGCACTGTAACATGTGCAATCTCTTATGTTTTTTTATGGAATCAAATGGAGCTATGCTCCAGCTTTAGATTCTACACAGGTTTGCCCCTGTAGTAACTTTTGTAGTTTGCTGTAAAAACAATACTGCAAATGAATGACTTGTGGTAAACCTCTTGTGAGCGCCAGGCAAGTAGCTGCTCCCTGTCGTGTGCGTATTACCCTATAAGAGTTGTACATGTTGCATACTATCGGAAAAAACAGATAAGTAGATGATTCATTGCAGCAGCTGAATGTAGCTGGTAGGGCTGTGGCTGACGCTAGGATGTACCACTCCCATTTACATGTCATTTCAATCACCTTTTATGTAAACTAACCACCTTACTACAGCTCTCATCAATGTTTCTAGGTCTAAGCAAAGTTGGGGCCGAACACAGGAAAAGTATTTGGCAGTCCAGGATTAATTTTGAAGCTCAGACTCCTTTTCCTCTCCTGGATATGGCCTTGAGCCCAGGAACTATTTACATACACGTCCCATAGTTTTTAATAGTTATCACACATGCAGTCCTTTCAGGGTTAGCCTGTACAGGGACAAGTCAATTTTCCCTCTGTACACCCTAGAGTTGGCGGGATTTTGAAAGGGACCGATAAATAAATTAACCATTTGTTGCTCATATTTATCACTTTAAACAATGACTATTGTAACCCACCAATAAAACTATCAACAAATGTTCAGAAAGCTGAACCCACTTTTGGGACCACGTAGGTAACAAAGTGCCAATCCTGCTTTCTTCACTTCTTTCTCAGGTAAGTTCATTGAAATTTTAATGCAATGCTTCCATTAGTTTTAAAATACAGATTTAAGCGTTCACTTCGTACACTTGCCCCACCTCCTGGAACTCTGCAGAAATAAGCAATACATGTAGATTGTTGTGCTGTTCCCTGGTCAAGTACGTACCTCCTCCTCCGGAAAGTAGGGGACACGAAACCCGGGGGCGCCCAGGGCAGAGTCCAGCCCGACAATGCACAGGATGCGGGAGTAGGTGGATGAGAGCCGCGCCCGGGAGGAGCCTCCCCCCGTTTTGCGGCTGTGAATACAAAATATATATCCATAACTCTGTCCCGAGTATTTATCTACTGCCTAGCTTACCTCTCAGCCTCGACTACTGCGCACCGCTTGCGGGCTTTGCAGACGCGGTTCAACCAAACCTTCTTCCACCGCTCTGTGCTGCGCGGCGGCCCGAGGTGGTTTAGGCGGCAGGTTAATTCCGCCCATAACCTTGCCTTGTCATCTCTGGTCAGGCTAGGCGAGAGGTCAGAGGCCCCACGAGCCAGTTCGCGATGTGCAAACATAAAATTGTCCATTTCTTCCTTTTGTAATGCATTGACTGGCTCGCAGGGCCCTCTCTCGCTTGCCTGATCAGACATGACAGACATGATTGAGGCGGTAAATTGTCGTCTGCTATCAGTTTTCGAAAAACGCGCGCGTCCGCATCCCGCAATTGTTGCCGGCAGCTTTTGCATCACATAACCTCGGTTTCACTTTTCTTTTCAGTCCAACTAAAGAAAAACATGCTAATTTCATCAGCATTCAAAGTTTTTTTTATTTACGACGCTGTGTAAAATAAATTATATGTGACGGGGAGCGTCGCACTCCCTTGGCTACTGTCGGCTCGATGCAAGTACAAGAGTCGTTGGCTTGGTTCGCTCGTTTGGCTTCGTGTCTTCACGGCCGTGCAACGGAAGTGTGTCGTAGTTAATTACTGCGATGTCGTCATGGCGTCAGAAGGTGAGTTTCCGCGATGCGTGGTGTTGCTAAGATACGTTCATTCACACCTACGTCACTTCCTTCTTCCAAGTCTCCTGGGAGTCTAAAAAGCGCAACATAGCCCCCCTGTCTCCCCGTGTATGGCTCCTCGCCACTCCAAAGCCCGGCGCTGAGCTGCGCTGCCATTGCGGCGTAGATCACCGCATTTCTAGTGTTTGAGCGCAGCGCGGGCAGATTGTCCTCCCATATTCTGATGAGAGCCTCGGTTGTCGCAACGGGCCAATTTATGCGTTTTTTGCCCTGTTCCGAAGATTTCGGGCACTGCGTTTTTCCGATACGGCCTGCTCCTTCGGGCGCTGCCATCTTGTCAGTTCCGATGGTTCAGAGTCCAAACTGAGGTTGCCAAGCTCAGTTCATGCTAACTATGGTTAGCGGGCAACCACAGTTAGCTCTGCCGTCTAACTGCGCGTAACTGCGGTTAAGGTAACCGCGGTTATGCTTAACTGCAGTTAAAACGGCCCGTGTAACTAGGGTATAAGAAGCCTTCTGAACTTCTGAAGAAGACTGCTTGCCTTCTCCATAGTCAAGTGCAGGCTATGCCTGCACAACAGAAAAGGTTGTTGCTGTATGGAAAACAGAATGTCCTAAATTCCATCTAAAGTAACTTTGTGATTTTTCTAAAAAAAAAATAGGCCACTTGGATCAGTAATGTTATTGTAAATGTATGCAATATATGTTTGCATGTTGAAACTATTTCCTTAGGCTGGTTGAATGACAAGGGGAATTCGCAGCTGGTCTGTGCGTCGTAACTCATCCTTATGTTTTCTGAAAATGTGTATATCCAATTCACAACTGCATCTGCTTTCAAGTTTCTGAAATGTGTTAACACTCTGTACGATTTCTTTTATCCCAATCAGCGGAGGAAGTTTCTTCCTGAAGGGCGCCCGTTTCCGTAGCAAGAAAAAGACGCAGCCTCCATACACAGTGATGGCGACGACAGACATGCAAGGCCAGCTCTTGGATGGGAACTGCGAATGCCCTGGGGGAGGCGTGGCTTGCAACCACTTGATGGCACTTCTTTGGGCCGTAGCACTTTTGCAGGCTAAAGGCTTCAGCAAGGCACCTACAGAGCTGTCCTGCACTGACCTGCCACAACAGTGGGGGTACCTCGAGGGCCACACGTCCACGGTACCTCAATTCAGTTTGTTGACTGGAGATATGTGAGGGAGGGCGGCCAGGACACCCAACTTATGTTCCGCCTCTATGGGAGCAGGGTGGTTCCCCGAAGCAACAAGTGGCCAGAAGTTGCTACAAGCAAGTTTGCAGAAGCACTCCTCAGCCGGGGCAGCTGTAGTGACTTTGGAGCAGCTTTGCTGCAAGTGACAGACACGAAGGACACAAAGTTCGGCCCTGCACTGGCTGTAGCACCGCTGGCATACCAGCAGCCAGTCTTCCCCCATGGACACTCGGTCATCACAAATATCCCCCAGCGCAAAAGCCAGCCCTACCCAGCTCCACAAGAATGTCAGTTCTTCCGGGGAAGTTAACCGTGGGACATTCCCGTTCCGTTCCTGGGAGATGAGATTTTGGAGGTAATGATACAGATCGTTATTGTATATGCCACTATACAGCAAATAATTGTATGACATCCCATTGAAGTGTGGTTGTAACGTCTTCCACTGCTGCGTGTGCACGGAAAACTATGGAGGCGCATTTCTGCTTGCCGCATGGTATTCTCACTGGTAATATTGTTTTTATGTTACAGTCTTAGGAGGGGGGGGGGGGGGGGTGCTATGTGTTTGTTTTAATGTTGTTGCACTTGAGTATGCACGCTTCAGCACAGCGGAGTTCTTGAATGGACTCATCTCACCATCACATTTAACACAGATGGCAGTCCCTTGTATAAGTCATCAAGAGCTTCACTGTGGCCAATCCATTTCATTATCAATGAACTGCCACCAAGTGCAGAATTTAACCACCGCGTCTTGGGAGCTCTATGGTTTGGTTCGAGTCACCCAGACATGAGCCTCTTCATGAGCAAGTTTGTCGAAGAGGCGACGTCGCTGGACTCGCTAACTTGGGAGCACAACTCTGTAGTCCTGTTGTCCAAGGTCCATGCCCTCTGTTGCTGTTTTGATGCACTAACGCACACCGAGGTCAAAACCATGTGCAGTTCAATGGGTACTTTGGGTGCCCCTGGTGTATGGCAAGCAAAGAGCACCTGGAGGGTAGAACTTTTTTCACTCTTGGTAAAAAAGATTTTAAAAAGCAAGCACCCCATTACTTTTTTTATAACCCAATGTTAGGCCACAAGGCAAATTAAAAGATAGCTCCCAAGCAAGTGTGTGGGGCCCTAACACAAGTCCAATAAAAATAGTCTCATATAAGCCGTTTTTCATAGTTTGAGAAACGTAACCACCTTGAGCATGTACATCTTTCAAAAATGAAACAAAACGAAAATAGAGAGTATAACAAATGAAGGTGGCACTACTGTTTTATGCACCGTAGCATGGTGCTTCAAACAAGAGTTTTTAACTCAATGTAGCTCCCATCAAATCATGCTAAATATGGGCAAAAAAGTATTTTCTTGCGTTTTTTATTTTTTCCATTTAGCAAACACTTGTTCGTTCACCGGAACCTAATCTGAGAATGCCTTACCTACCAACTGTAGAATAAGTGCCTTGTAATGCCCCTCCCCACCGCCCTGAGAGCTCCTCCAGTAAACCACGTAAAGTTGTGCATTGTTGTAGTCGCAAATACTCTCGGGGTTGAGGTTTCTCATTAGCGTCACGGGCACGATCGCCTTGACGTTATCCTCCATGTAATGCATGTGTGCAAACATCATTAGCTCTGCTTTTAAGCTGCAAAGTCACTCCGAAAAGAAAGAGGTACTGTAAGGAGCAGAGTGAGGTCCGTGAGGTAGTTTCAGAAGCTCTTTAATTAACAACACTGCTTATGTGCGCCCTCTAGTTATGAAAGCCAAAAAAAATTATCATTCAAAAATTAAACAGAAAATAAAACCTGCATTAAATGCACCTACAGATGTTACTTTAACTTACACTGACCAAAATAATTTGTTAGTTCGCTATTCACTTTTGAGCCACAAATACCCGCAAATGGATGGATTATGTTGGCTACTCACTCAAGAGTAAACAGTGGCTGAGGTATGTTTTGGAGCCGTGTCGGGTGAGACTCGCGTCTTTGCGGCTGTGCAAGTAAGATTGCACAAGGAGTCATAGTTTGGTTATGTCTGATCAGCTGAAGAAACTTCTAAGGAAAAAGTATTTAGAACCTATTGACCCTTTCACCGTTTCGTCCTCAACACGGCACTAGCGAAGGATCCTAGCCCATAGATCTGACAAGACTTCGGATGAAAACCCAGGTGCGAGCGCAGATCGCTGTGATGAGAGTTCTAAAAATGTGAGTGGTGCAGCAACCTCAGAAACAGGCGAAGACGTACCTTGTACAGGTTCGTCTGAAGGTGGCTCTCTGTTTGGAGAGGCTGGCGGCGACGTTCATGACAGAGAGCCCGACGGGTTGGAAGAAGGCCTGCTCGATGACGTCTCTCAGGACGACTTCGAGGATGGCCTGCTCAATGTTGCTTCTCAGAGCGACTCAATCCCAGATGCCGTGCAGACCGTCGCCTACTGCTTCGAAAACTTACGGCACTCCATTCTTCCCACATCTAACATCAGAAAGGCAGAGGTTTTGGCAATGCTGATGACGTTCGTCACGTCCGAAAATCTAGAGTGGAGCGGCCTAGACAACCTACTACAAGATCACAGAAAGTATAAAACATAGAGAGGACGAAACACAGACGACTACATTCTTTCAACTCACAACAAAGTTTATTCCAAGGAGTACGAACGCAGGTTCCCCTGCGCACACTTAGGGAAAGGGGGAAAGGGCAGAGGTAGAGGGGGGGGGGGGGGGGGGTAAGAGGAAGGAAGGGCGGGTGGGAGAGGCGGATGGGTGCGTCGACCCGTTGGGTTCGGGCCGCTCACCGAGGTCGTCTAATCACCCCGGACAGCTCTTGGCTAAGATAATCTATCTCTCTATCAGAGAGGGCTAGCGATGGGGAAGAGACATTGACTCCGGAGTTTATTATTGCAAAAGATTCGATAACTTCCCTGCCGAACCTCTGAGGATGGCGCCCGAGCACGCGCGTTTTTTTTGAACCTTGGCTCACATCCTCCGCATGTGCGGCGATGTGCTGCAATCGGATGCACCGAATCCTCGCTGGGGTCGGCGACCTCTCGGAAGTGCTCCCTCAGGCGGTCATTGAGGCACCGCCCCGTTTGCCCGATATATTCTCCCCCGCAAGAGAAAGGAATGGAATAGATTCTCTCTCTCCGGCAAGAGACGAACTGCTTTTCATGTTTCTTGGGACAGGGATTTGGAGGGGAAGGATTATTGACCTGACGGCACATCTGCTTCAGTTTGAATTTACACTTGAAGACCACTCCTACGTCGAAGCGTGAGGCGAGCGCCTTGAGGCGATGTGAAGTGTTGTGCGTGTACGGAATGACGGCGAATTGTTTTCGGCGGGGTCGGGGTGTAGAGGGAGGTGTGTTTGAGGAGGTAATAAGCCTCTTGAGAATATTCGTCAGAAGGTCTTCTGGATAGCCGGCTTTCCGCAATCTATCTATTTGGAGGATAACGCTGTTTGTGGCTAGATGAGGGCAGGATCTAGATCGTGCAGTCTTCATGAGGGACTTAACCAGGCCTAGCTTGACTGTTTTGAGTGTGCGCTGGTGAAGGGGAGAACTGGTTTTTCTGATCTCTGTTTGAATTCCCAGCACAACCCACCGGATCGGAGACTAAGTTGTAGTTCTAAAAATTGAAGGGTTCCCCCTACCGGGTCCTCTTTTTTGAACGTGAGGCCGGCGGGGCTTGATGTGAAGGCTTTGAGAATGGTCTCAGGTTTGGTCTGTTCCTGGTGCAGCACAAGATAATCATCTACGTACCTGAATACCTGGCACCCGGGTGCCGTCGCCTCCAATTTTGCCTTTATAGCCCGATCCACATACATTAGGAAGATTTCACTAAGAATGGGAGCCAGGCAAGACCCGATGCAGACGCCTGCCTTCTGGATGTAAATTTTTCCTTCGTACTCAACGAGCGTCGAGCGGAGGTATAGGTCTAGCAGAGAAAGGAACCCTTTAACGGAGACTCCCGACGCGTTTTGGAACTTGCACATGCCGTTCTCATCTATGGCGTTGCTCACAGACTCAAGCAGGTAATGGACATCTAGATTATAATCGATATCTAACGAAAACAGACCGAGGGGGACAGGCGAATCATGGAGAGGGGTGAGGTGTGAGATCAGGTCAGAGGAGTTGGTGATGCGGAAAGGTTGAGGAGAGTGAGAGAGGTTAGGTGCTTAAGTAGGAAGGATGCCAGGCGCTTCTGCCAACAGACAGTCAGGTACTGTTTTGAGGGGGCGGCTATCGCGTTCCTCAAGGCTGGCAGGTCAAGGTCGTGCACAAGTCTTTAACCTTCGATCTCAGACCCCGAAGGTCTTTTTTGAGCAAGATAAAGTTCTTATCTAGGGCAGCTCCACCTTAACGCCGAAGAGGTCTTCTTCCATGATGACAAAAACGCCTGTTTTGTCAGATTCCAATAGTTTCAGTCGGGCGCCGCGCAGCTCCTCCACGACCGAAGGCACCAGAGACCACCCGAGGAGGGCGGGGGAGGGTGGGCACACGCTGAGCGAACCGCTGAGCCCACGAAGTCTTGACGATCCTGTTCTGGGATGGAGGCTGCAACCTGGTAGACAGCGCCAGCTGGTCGACTCTTGAACCGGGCAGGTCTGGGCAAACTTAAATCCGTAGGAGAGAAGCCGCATGGCGTCCGGAGATAGCGGTGTGTGCGAGAGGTTCACAGGAGGTCCCAACCCGGGTGTGGTGCTTCTTGTTGGATGCTCGAAAATCCCTAAGAATCCTGACCCAGGCAGATTCCAGGAGGTCTGCAGCAGCCTTCCGGATGAACTGCACGAGGGGTGACAGGGGAATCGCGCCCCGAAGAGGGCCGACATCTCTCCCGGCAGCATCTTGTGCATCAGCTGGAGTTCCCGTGAGACCTCCTTTCTCGAGATCTGCATTATCCGGTAGCTTGAAGACCAATTGTGTGAGTGGAACCAAGCACGGTATCCCGGCCATATCTTGAGGGGTGACCCCCGATTCTCGTAGTAGAGAAAAGGACGGCCGAGCAAAGTACATTTCGATGCGGGTTTGGCAATCGGGTGGTCAATAAACACTGAACCGTTGAGACCGCTTTTTTAACCTCGTTCGCGTGCTCTTTCAGGCGGTCGTTTAAGCAGCGCCCCGTTTGGCCAATGTATCGGCACCACAGGACATAGGAATTGAGTAAACACACTCTTTGCGGCAAGGAACGTAACAGGTTTTGTGGTTCTTTTGGCGAGGGGCTCCGGTCCGGGGCTGTTGACTTTTTTGCAAATAGATGTCAATTTGAACTTACACGAGGAAACCACGTTGGTGTTGAAGCCCTGCGCTATTGATTTCAGTCGATGCGAAATGTTATGAATGTAGGGTGCACGCGAAGCGGGACCTTGGGGGCGGCTTTTTGGATTGAGGCCCTGTGACAAGTCTTTTGATGGTAAGCTCAATCAAGTCGTTTGGGTAACCTGCCCTGAGAAGGCGGCCTATCTGATTTGACAGACTAGTTGCGGAAAGGTGATGACACGACTTGGATTTGGCAGCAGCAATAAGGTTTCGGACAATACCAGCTTTTACGTTTTTTGAGTGCGAGCTGCTGAATGGCAGAACAGGCTTCGCAGACCTCTGCTGATTGGACCAGCAGATCCCGACACTGGTGGGGACCATTTCAGATCAAGAACTGTAATCCCTCAGATGAGGGGGTCTCTTTTGTGAACGTGAGCCCGAAAAAGTTCTTCTGGAAAACGCTTTCAATCGCTGCGGTATCTGAATTAGTGGAATGAAGGATAAGATAATCATCTACGTAGCGATAAACCCTGGCTTCGGGAAATTCCTGCTCAAGGTTTGATTGAACCTTTGTGTCAACGTGAAACATAAAGATTTCGCTTAGGATGGGCGCTAGGCACGACCCTATGCACACACCGGATTTTTGAAGGAACACTTTGCCCTCATTCGGCTAGGGTGGACTGAAGATACAGACGAATCAACTCAAGAAATGCTGAGTGAGATGCCACAGTAATCGCGCCAACAAGGCGCGATCGCGCGCAAGGAGCAGACGAGCTTGCATGCTGTACAGGCTCATTGAGCGCGTTGGCGAATTGTCGCGAATTTGTTGTACGGATGTGGCGTGCCTCTAGAAGACGCTCCTACTTCATTTGACCAGTGCAGTACCACCGTTAGCCAGGGGTCTTCAGTGATTTGAATTAGACGTGATGGTGTTTGTGATCAGAAAGCAGGGAAAGGATAAGCTTGGCTCTAGTTCCGGCGTTTGGATCGTCCAAGGTACCACACATCAAACGTCGAAAGGTGTGAAGAGAAGGAGAGAAAAAGAAAAGAGAGGCAAAGGAAAAGAGAAAATTTGTTCGTACCCGTCCTTTGAAAAAGGTTTAACAAGTCTCCGAATCTTCCTGTTATGAGTGACGAGTTCATCGGCGACTCGACGTATAGCATGTTGTCAGCGTTTGCACCGAGGTTCTAGTGGAGGATCCACAGCCTGGTCAACACTGTCAGAAATTATGTGCTTTTAATCGCTGACGACGTTGCATGTGAAACACCGCAATGATTGTGCCGTAAAAATTACGCTGTCAATGCTTTTTTTTTTAAGGAATAGCGAAGAGTGTGGATTTCATTCCAGTGGCTGTTGCTAGATGCGACACGGAAATGCGAGGAGAGGTATTTCTGATTGCTTCTGCTACGCGCAAAAAAAAAAAAAAAAAAAGTTGCTGCAGGCGTGCTTAGTCTAGAAGTTGAATTGTCGGATCCTGTGATTCTTGAAGCACCTTGGTAAGGTAGCTGCCTATGAGTTCCAGGTGCTACTCGATGTCTGTTCCTACGGAGTCGTTCCAATCGCTAGCACTATAGTACGAAATAGAGATGCGTACGGGAACTCACATATGGCACGCGGTTGGCAACTATGGTTGAGTGGAGCTTGATAGATATCGAGTGATATTACCTTAGGTAGACTCGGTTATCCTCAGCAGAGCATTAATAACTGCTGCGATTGTCTTTGCCATGGCGACTGAGGCTCCCTTCCAGTTCTGTCCGGGATCTAAAGTGCTTCGAAAAAAATCAATTTCCGAACTTTTGTGATTTGCCAATTTACCAGATGGAAGCTCCCCCACGGCTACGTTTTCTCAAAAACAGACACTGATAACTCCATAGATAACTCCCGCCATACATCTATGGTGGTATGCATTGAACGTATACATTTATCGATGCTTGGGATCGCAGCTTGATCAGAGCTGCTGAGCCTATGGTAGGAATATCCCAATATCAAAATGCAGATATAGACAGCCCAGACTGTTAAGTTCAATAATATCGAAGTTCAATGTAAGTCGTCTGAAAGACTAGCCATGATGATATTGGATAGCACGGTTATAAGCACCCTCTTGCATGTGAAGCACCGCCATGTGGCTTTTCGAGGTCCACTTTATGCTTTTCCAAGAAGAGCGCGAAGGTCCAACTGTATTTCGCACGAAGAACTGCAACATGATGCTGTACATTTAGTTTGCCTAGAAAATAAAAAAATAAAAATAAAAGAACATCGACATACAGTTTATTCAATTTTGTTCACAAAATGCACTGTTGAAATCAGCCCTTTGCGTAGGCCTTGAAGAGATCGATTCCCTTGCGGTTTATCTCTTCGAAGTACGGGAGCTCGGCCTTGAGGTTCTCGTAGTAGTCCTTCAGCTGAGGATAGTCATCAAGGCTGTAATCTGCAATCTGGGAACAGAAAATTCGCAGTGGCATGTTACGAACTAGATAAAACCCGTTAACCAGATAGAGACAGAATAACGCGACGCAGGAGACATGCACTTTTTATTCTACTCTACTTGTACAAAATATAGCACGTCTTTGTATTTTGATTGTATACAGCCGTGCCGCAGTGGCAAATCAGGTGAGCGATGCTTATCTAAAATATATTTAATCGTGCGAGCCATTCACGAACCAATTTATTTCTAGGAGCGGATGTAAAATATGTGGAGCGTACTTCAGTAAGGGTGAGGGTGCCGAGAAGGGCGAAGTCGGCGAGCGAAAGCTCGTCACTGGCCATGTACTTTCGACCGACCAGGAAAGTCTGTATGAACGTCAGCTCCTTGGCCATAGCAGCTTCCCGCTCTGGATTGTACGGCTGCTTGTGCATCAGCATGGGGTACTGAAGACACAAAAAGAGATTATTTAAAACTAACTGCGAACACAATTCGCCATTGCTACGCTCAGTACTGGAAAGTTGAACAGTCACGTGGTTTCTCTGAGAGCAAGTTATTGAAGCTTGAAATGAACCGAAGTCATGGGCCTCCCCACGTCAACCCTATAGCTGCTGAATTTGGTTCGAAACAGCACAGCTATTTGCGCAGAATGAAGCAATCGACTGAAGAACGTGCCATCGAAATGCGATAATAGGGTGCTTTGGTATATGGTTCTGATAACTCCTAACAATATGCGATACTCCGCTTGACGCCTTTGCGCATGCATAGTCTTTTTACCGGAGGCATCGGAACGACCTACTAAAATTTCATAGTAAGGATTTTTGTAGAATGTTTCAGCCATCACGGAATGCTCTCCGCAAACCGCTACATGATCAGGAACTTTCCAAGGACAGCGGCGCGCATGCGCAGGGGGGGGGGGGGGGGGGGGGGGGGGGGGGGGGGCGTTCTTGTTGCCGAGAGCGTACCGGAGAGGAAAAAAGGGTCTACGAAAACCCCTTAATCAGTCAGATAACGTGATCGAGATTTGAGAACGAACGATGAGCGCGTTCTTTGCGTATCTACTTCTCCCTCGAAGGACGAAAAGCGTTGGTAGCCTGAGCAAGTCTTTACCTCTGGTCGAATTTTAAAAGCCATATTCGACGACGCTACGAGTATTCTGCATTAGGCTGCGAGAACTCTCAAGCCATACCGATAGATTGCGCCACAGACAAATGTTTTCTTTGCTGTTATTAGCTTGGATCATACTGGGTGTATGACCTGACGTGCTTTCTCTAAGCCAGCTTAACTGTACAAGATTGTTGTCCATCGATTCAGCCACAGAAAACTTCATTATGTCGCATCGTAAGAATTGCAGTCAAAGCGCCGGATAGCATTGACTGCAGTATTAACGGTGTATATTGTGAACCTGGGAAGTATGTTTTTCACTATACACTTTAATGAACTATCGGGTACGAATGAAATGTAAACATTGGGGCGCGTGGCCTTCAGTACATGCTGCGGAGCCTAGAGACAACTATAGTCGTTGACGGGTGCAGAATTCAGGGGAAGCTCCTCCCACCTCTTCCTTCCATAGCAGAGCGAACGGTGGAGAGGAGGTCGCCTCTTCTCCGCCGTTCGCTCTGCTAAAGTGGGAAGAGGTGGGAGGAGCTTCCCTGAACTCTTAACCTGTCACCGACTAAAGGAACTGATACGCCTACGGAGTGGAGAGGGGTTACGAGGATATGCACATCGGAGTATGCGGCACCCACGCAGCCCCCTTTCTACCCCGTAGTTTTATCAGTTCTTAGTTGCCTCCGCACCATGTATCGTAGCCTATGCGCTTCTCTGTTCGCATTTCATTCGTACTCGATGGTGCATTTGCTTTAGGGGTTTGATACGGTTTACACGCTAAAAGTTAGGATATGTTGGTAAATTGCCAACGTGTTTAGAGTGTAGAATGATATGCTTTTTAAAGTGAAATATTTGTGTAGTGTTAGCGTATTGTTTTTGTTGTTGTTTTTTTTTGGCCAGAGGGAGGGCGGGGTTAACGCGAGCACTTAGCTTGACGTACGAAGTAGTCCCCGACTTTCTTGTAGAAGGTCCCGATGTCGTACATGAGGATCTTGTCGACCAGGGCACGCTCACGGGCGCCTTTCGGGTAAACCGGGCTGTCCGGCGTATTTCCTCACCAGGTACGTGATGATGGCGCGGCTAAAGAGGATAATGAATTGGCAAAATTTTATAAAGGTGAGCCGGAGTTTTAAATTCTAATTACACGGGCACTCTTCACCGCAACCAAGTGTGAAAGTGGTCAGGCTTAACTGCGCTCAAGGGCGCCGGACGGCCATCCTAAACCGCAGTTACGTTTGTGTATGGTTAGCAGTTACTGCCAACTGTACCTTAGTTTTGCAGGTACCCTTAACCGCAGTTACGCTTAAGTATGCACATTAGCAGTTACTGCCAACTGTACCCTACTTACGCTGGCACGCTTAACCGTAGTTACGCTTAATTATGATAATCAGTTACTGCCAGCTTAGTTACGCGGGCTCTGTTAACCGCAGTTAATATAACCGACATCCTAAACCGCAATTACGCTTAAGTATGATTAGCAGTTACTGCCCACTACACCGTAGTTACGTATGCATTTTGCTGTTACTGCCAACTGTACCCTACTTACGCTGGCACGCTAATAATAATAATAATAATAATAAGAAATTTTATTCACACCATAAACATATTACATATGCAGGCCCGCAAAAGCACTGGTGTGCTTGTATGCGGGACCTGGCGTCCAGCGGGCTGCTACACTGAAGTCCTCTTATTGTGTGCCCCATTACTGGCACACAAACAAAATAAAATCAGACAAAAAGAAAAGAGACAAAACTCTGTGGAATACCAAAGCAATAAAGCCGATCTACACTTCAAAATTCAACACCACTCTTTTAGTTCATATTTTACCTGTTTCAGTGACTCCATGTTATAATAACTTTCAGGAAGCCTATTAAAATAAAATGGGACGTAATATGCCCGTGTTTTTTTTCCATAATTTGTATAAATCTTCGGAATAACAAACTTTCAATGCGCCTCAGTGTTCGTTCCTTTTCTAATACGATTTTAAAGTTGCTCTTATAATAGTGCTTTACTAAAATAACATAACAGTGCAGTTTTTCTATGGATAATAACTTTAAGACGTTCATTTTCCAATTCATTTCCAACTCTGAGTAGGTTGTTCCATAAGTAATATTATTTGCAATTTTATGTAGTATTTTGTCAAGTTTTTCTTTTTTATAATTAGAACACACTCCATATAAAGAGATACCGTATCGGAGAATAGACTCGCCCAGTGCACCATACACTCTCCTTCTTAATGACATTGTCGCTACACTACGCATTCTGTACAAATAAACCGAGACAACACGCATTCTTTTGATGAGATATTCTACATGCTCATTCCACAGGAGATTTTGATCAATATGTAATCCTAAATATTTAGTTGTTGTAACATAATCTAATGCTACACAACTGCAACGTGTGCAGTTCTGTGAATGGAGAAATAACGGGGTGTTAAGATGTAAATGTTTATACGGACTACGAAAACACATTAGTTTTGTCTTACTGGAATTAACGAATATTTGATTAGCAGAAAACCAGCTCATTATTATTTCAATATCTTTCTGGAAAATGGCCAATGCACTTTGTTCATCGCTGTGCCCTAATATCAAGGCAGTATCGTCTGCATACTGATACAATCGGGATGTACAAGGTAGTGTTCCGATTTGGTTTACATAAATATTAAATAAAAGGGGTCCCAGTATTGACCCCTGAGGTACTCCCGAGTTAAGTGATGTTAATCTACTTTTAAATTTGTCAATTTTGACCAACTGATATCTATCTGTAATATAGTCTTTCAAGAACGCGTTAAAGGGACCTCTAAAACCCATATTCCCTAGTTTTATTAATAGCCGCTCATGATCGATAGTTTCGAAAGCTTTTGTTAAATCTAAAAATAGGGCTAAAACAAATTGATTTCTATCAAGACTGTAGTTTACAAAATCTAAAAGATCTTCCAGCAAAAGTTCAGTGCTTCTATTTTTACGGAATCCATACTGAGACTCATTTATTAAACAGAACTTCTCGCAATACGATGTCATTGTGTTAAAAACAAATTTTTCCATAATTTGCGCTATAATTGGCAGTATTGAAATGGGTCTATAATTCATAATTTCTTTTTTACTGCCATTTTTATATAATGGTCTCACAACAGCTGTTTTTAATTCAATAGGAACTTTCCCTGATGAGAGTGATTCGTTTACTATTTTATTATAACGTCTTTTAATACATCAAAATTTTTCTGAATGTCCCTTAATCGAATGGAGTCATTCCCCGCAGGTTTTGACACTTTCATGTTGTTTATTATGCATCTAAGATCTACCTCTGTAATCTGAGGCAAATAAGCTGAGTGCACGCTATTCTCGTAGCTATTTAATTCTTCGTCTTGATTTTTTAGTACTTTTCTCAGATCCACAATCCTTTGAACAAAGAGTCGTTAAATTGGTTGCATAAAGAACTGACATTGTTACTACCAAAAGCTTTTTGAATTGTTTCATCTATATTTTGTTCCCTTTAGTTCCCGTAATTTCCTTTATCCAATCCCAAGTTTTCTTCGGATTTCCCTCGCATTGTTGAAATTTAGATGTATGATAATACTTTTTTGCCAGTCTTATTTTGGCAGTTACCCGATTACGTAGTTTTTTAAACTCTCCTTTAATTATAGGATCATTTGGTCTTGCTTTACAAATGTTCCATAATCTATCTTTTTCACGGCATAGTGTCAATATTTCGTCGTTTATCCAGGCATTTTGCGGATTTCTTTGTCTTATTTTTACAGTTTTCCAACACTTTTCGTATATCGACCTCAAATTATTCCCAAGCATCTGGTAAGTAGTAATGTGATCAAAAGCAAGTAGGGAGGCCCAGTTATATTCTCGTATCATCTTGTCAATCTTATTATTATCAAGAATACGCCTGTATACTACACGATTGGTTTTTTCAGGACTCACCCCTATTATCGCCAGAGCTATAAAATAATGGTCAGCAACTTTTTGTCTAATTACACCAGAAAACGTTTTAAGATCGCCTCCTCTAACAATGATATGGTCAATACATGACTTTGTTATGCGGGATCCCAAGTATTCTTCCCTAGTATAATCTGTAATTATATTTTCTAATCCAAAACCTGCTAGTAAATTCAGATAATCAGACACGCCATGCTTGGCAGCATTCATTACATCTATGTTCAGATCGCCAGCAACAACCAAGTATTTGTTGTTATTAAAATGTTTAAATATTTCAGTTAATTCATCGAGAAAGCAAGGTATGTTTGCACTGGGCGGTCTATATACTGCACAGATTACAAAAGATAACTCCCGATTTGACACACAAAGTACCAAAACCTCCGCGTGTTTACAAGAAACTGCCAATTGATCGGATATCCAGGAATGTTTTATAAATACTAATATACCACCACCTCTTCTTCCTTCCCTGCAATCCGAAAACAATTGAAACCCGGTCAAATTGAAAGAACTTACCATCGTTGAGTCAATATTTACTTCTGTTAAAATTAATATATCCAAGCATGCTAGTCTATTTTGTAAATAAACATTTAATTGATCCCAGTGCTTTTGTACACTTCTAACATTTATGTGCAACAGGTTAAGTTCCATCCTTCCACCGTCTATATCTGCCAACCTGCTCTGGATACTAAGGTCCCAGTCATTAAATGATAAATATGAATTCGCCATGTTTAACGTAGTTTAGACAAGTCAGCTTCATTTTCCACACGGATCACAGCCGAGCCTTCTTTTTCCCGGACAAATATTTTTCCATTACTAACCCATACAAACTTGTATTCCTTCTCTTTTGCACATTGCTTAGTTTTCCACAAAAGTTGTCTAAGAAACTTGGTCAAATTTTCATTAATGAACACCTGTTCATTTTTAAGCACTCTTCTTTTCGAGATCCAGAGATCCCTAACCGCCTTGTCTTTGAAACGAACAATGATTGGTGCTGTTTTACCTTCTTTTTGACCCAATCTGTGGACCGCTTCTATGCTTTCCGGTGCCGGACACGGCAGCTGCAGTTTACCAGATAAGTGTTGGATAACTTCCAAAAGATTTTCGTTATCTTTTTTAGTAATACCATGAATTTCCACATTATTTCTTCTGGAGTATTGTTCAACAGCGTCGATTGCGGTTTTGAGCTCCTTGATCTCTGCGTCTTTTTTTGTGACTAGTCTTTCAAGTTCTGTGGATTTTTTCTTTAACTCTTTAACTCCATTTCCTGCATGCTAACCTTCTCCAGAAGTTCATGATAGTCCTTGCCCATTATTTCTAACGAATGTTCTATTCCTTCTACTGTTTTTTCTTGGTTGGTCAACTTCACCATTATTGCGTCATGTCTTCCTGACTGCTCCTCCATTGACTTCTCGAAATTATTCATTCGATCTAGTACTTGTTGCAGTTTGGTACTCATGTCCAGAATATGCTTCATCAACAGTGCTACATTTGGTTCTCCCGAGCTTTCGCTTGTGCTACGTTGACCAGTATCCTGAGAGTACGTTGCCGAAGGTGCTGCCTGATGACATTTGCGGGATTTGCAAGTTACGCATAGCCAGATGCTCAGTTCTTCGCTAGACCATGTTTTAAGTACAGTCTTTGTTACCCCCGCGCATTTCCCCACATGGTAACTCTTCCCGCACTCAGCACACTTCAAACTCTGGCTATCATCTGGAATCGACTTCAAACAGGCAACGCAATGAACAGTCGACATTTTGGGTAATGAGGCAGTCCAGCGAGGCGTGAAACAAATGAAAACGAAACAAATGAAGCAAATTCTTACCTAGAAAATGTAGAAGAATCGGCGTTAAACGTGTCGTTAGCACCCCGCTGGACTGCGCCACACCGTCGTCTGCCGCTGGCTTTTGAAGACCAGTCCGGAAAACACAGCAACAAAAGAACCGTCACATGCTCCAATCAGGCACCTAGCAACTTATCGACGACGGACTGTCCGATAGTGCGATAATAGCTTCACCGTGCGACGAACAGACGTTTTTTTCAGAGGACCTGCTTCCTCTTCCAGACTTTGATCCAGACCTTATTTTTTACGAAAAAATGGCCCCAATTAACCTTCTGTGCATCTGGCAATATGAATCTGATTGACAACCCACCTTCAAACTCGGCATCAGGCCCTGACAAAATAACATTGAAGCTTCTCAAACTTTGTAAAAATGAGTGTTTGTCTCTTCTTTCCCCGATTTTTCAACAATCGCTAGACTCTGGTGAAACACCCGACGACTGAAAACATCCTGAAGTAATTTCAATGTATAAAAGTGGTTCGAAGAATAAACTCTCTTACTATAGACCAATATCTTTGACAAACGTACACAGTAAACTCATGGAACATTTAGTATTTTGAAACATAATGAACCACTTATGTATGCACAACTACTTCTTTGTAATCCAGCACAATTTCTGAAGGTCCCACTCTTGCGAAATGCAGCTTTTTGAGTTTCCTAATGACATACATGAAAACCTGCACTCCGCCACAGAAACGCACGCCATCTTTATCGATTTCCAGAAAGCGTTTGACAAAGTGCCTCATCACCATCTCATGTTAAAGATCTGTTCATTGAAAATAGGCCCTTTTGTAATTGAGTGTTTTTCAACTTTTATTTTTAACCGTACCCAAAGCGTTCATTATATCGATAAAGATTCACCACAACAAAATGTCAAATCTGGTGTGCCTCAGGGAACCGTGCTAGGTCCATTGCTGCTCCTTATATATGTAAATGACTCGTCGACTCGTATTTGGTCCACAATTAGATATGCCGACAACTGCGTGATCTATCGGAAAATAGAAAAGCTGGATGACTGCGCGCTTTTACAGAACGACCTGACACATCTCCAAACATGGTGCGAAGAGTGGCAGGTGAAAATTTGTTTCTAAAACAAAATTTCTAAAACAAAATCTCAACTGTAATACCAAGCCTACATCACCATGGTTCAACTACACCATTCTCAATACGTCTATAAAAAATGTTCCTACGTACAGATACCTCGGGGTCCACTTCACCTCCGACCTTTAGTGGCACATAAATTACATTATTTCGAAGGCTAAAAAAAAAACCTTGGTTTCCTGATGCAACACCTCTACCTCGCAACACAAGACAGAAAACCGATCACATCTCTCGTTCGACCCAAGCTCGAACGTGCGTCTGTCATCCGAAATCCGCATCGGTTGTATCTAATTGACAAGCTAGAAGCCATACAAAACCGAGCTACTCGCTTCATGCTTCGCAACTACACTCGCGCGAGCATTACAGCACCGAAGCGGCAACTTAAGCTTCCACTTCTTGCAGATCGTCGGAAGATGTCACGGTTGATTGCCCCGCGTCGGTTGTACTTTCGCTTGCCAGCCAGAAAAGGTAAGTATTGCAGAGCCGCCAGCCACATCTTGTCACGCACATACAACACACGGAAACTTCATGTCGCCACTCTTAGGACATCTAATTTCGTCGCCACTCCTAGGACACAACATCTAATCTACAAATTTTGCCCTGCCCCTTATCTATTACTGACTGGAATTCACTCCCCGATGACGTCGTAACAACAGAAACACCTTCCGAGCCGCACTTGTCGCTCTTCATGACATCTAATCTAACCTAAACCTTTCTTCCTGCGTTTTCTTCGCAGGTCTTGATATGTATTGATATTTGTCCCCCCTTATGTAAAGCCCCGTGAGGGCGATATAAGGGTACAATAAATGAAATGAAATGGTGCGCTGAAACCACTTATCAGATGCTTTCACGACGACTCCGGTTGTATCTTGTATTACGTTTTGCATTCTTTCCCGAGTGTCCGTTTCGCCCCTCTCTACAAACTCCTTTGGCGGGACTCGGCACCAATGATAATCCGATAATCTGCCTTTCGTTTTCCCTCGAACCCGAATTTCTTTCTCCATGTGGTCCGTGTGATCTGTCGCGCTGCAAAGTGGAAAGAATCAACGGTGCTTTTTAACTGAGGAACTCTCCTCTGTCTGTTCAACAAATCGGGTCATCCCACATTCCGACAACTCTGGCCTTTCTTACAATGCAGTAGCTGCGACCTAGTCTTGTCATCGAGAAAAAAAAGTAGGTAATCTATGCTGGATGTTTCACTATTTCACCTACCGGTAGATGCCATTGGGATTTTTTTTTTTTGTTTTTTTCTCGGGCAATGAAAGGTGCGTTGTTCAACATTTACTATGCTCAATGCTACGAGTGCTCATTATCCTAGACAGCTTATGGCCAGCAAGACAAAATGTCGTACAACATCCCAAAATACTGGCTGTGATCATAGGGTTTGTTGTGTTTTATTGACGGTAATTATAACACGGTAATTATAACTTTCTTCACTCACGGGTCAGATATAAAGAAATTGCGCATCTCCTCTCTTTTTAACTACGTCGTCATTACATTCATCACTTAACATCTACATCTGAGCAACGCCTCAAATGGCTGTCATTCGAAGCATTAGCTGTCGATCGAATGATTTCTTAGTTTAGATGCGTGATCTGAACAAAATGACCCGTCGATAAAGATAATTTTATGAAACAATTTCTGCTAGAAGCTTGACTATGTTTCTTTAATGTTTTTTCTAATTTTAATCGCAAGTAATGGTTAGTTTTAATTTTTTCATAAATTCGAGTTAGACTTTTAAGTTGTGTGGCTCTTCAGAATGAATGTTTCTTTTTGCATTAGCTCCGTAAAGATTCGGTCATCGTCACTTTATAATATGCTGGGAGCATTCGCTTTTTCGCTATAATTACTAAAATAATAAATGCGGTGCCGCCAGTGATTTTATTAAAGGGACACTGACAGGGTATTTATGCTCGCCGAGGTTTTTAGTTGTAAATGGCATATGAAAGCCCAACTACCCAGAACAGAATTTGCGGCTCGAAATTCGGTTTCTTTCCGCCCGAAAACCGCCAATCGAGAACTTGCCGATTTGAGTCGCGTTCACTCTCTTTTCCGTGGTCACGGGCCGTTTTCTAAGGTTTCGACGCGACCACCAAATTTAATCAAAGTCGTGGGTGATTGAAGGCACACAGTCAATACTAAAATAAGAGAAAAATATAAAACCCATTTTTTGTGGCTTCCTAAAAGCTGCAGATAAGTTGATTGAGAAAAAGGTAGCACAGACAATCGGAAGAATTCTGTGCGTTCACTGCATAATTCTCAAAATGGTGTCGTTTCGCGTATTGTGGGACTAGCGGATGGCAACGAACGACGGGCGTTGGACCTCTACTTCAGAACTGTCGTTCACGGTAGCGGCGAATTCTGTCTCCCTTCGAAAGAGAAATTTTGGACCGATCAAAAGAACTGATATTCATCCCGTACGACACGCCCGACCAGCAAGCCGATTGCACTGAAAACGTCGCCGAGCCGTCGTCCCTTCTCGTGACTGAAGACATCGCTCGCTCAAACGTCAAGCACGAAGTGCGTACTTCGAGTTGAATACGCACGCGTACGGTTTCTTTACTTGGTGCGAATGCGGCCTATGCGTGGTGCTGCCCGACTTCAAGCCGGGAGTGCATGTACTGGAGGGAAATCGGCAGCAAACTTCCGACATATAGTCGACCGGATGCATTACTACGAACGAAAGAGTTCCTTCAGTAGCTCAGTGGAAAGACGTCCGCTTCACACGCAGCGGGCACGGGTTCGATCCCTAGTGTGGACATACTTTTTTTTTTTTTTTTTTTCAGACATTTTGCAATGTTTACATTTTTTTTCGTCACTGAGCTAAATGGTGTGGGATTCCATTTTTGACACCTTTGCCGCACTTTCAGATGCGAGGCAGATTTTCACGCAACATCTTGGGAGTATTCTTTTCGGAGCCGATCACGGGAATTCCCCACGGGCACTCGCTACTAATTGCCAATACTTAAATGTACAAAACAACTCATCTTGAAGTACAGAACAGCGAGCAGAACAAACATAACTGCAAAGGAATCGCACGGCGAACGGATCCCGAACGCATTTCGTCTGCTGCACCCGGAAGAAAAAGAAAGAAAAAAATCGCACAGTCGAGCGTAGCCACGTGACTTCCGCCACTCACTCTCTCGTCTCCACATCTCCGTGCGGTGCGTGGGTTTCGGTTTCAGTTTTGAGCAGTTGCGTTTTTTGGCTTTATTAAAAAAATACGTGACTCTGTAGCACAATATTAATTGGGTAGTATTCCGACACCATAATAAATTGCCTGGCAAAAAATGAAAAAGATTTTTTGGGGGGTGTCAGTGTCCCTCTAAGCTCAGTAAAGACCAGGATGCGTATAATAGCAAATGGGTACAGGACTTCCTCTCATTTTTTTTTAAAAATGCAACAATTGGGATAGAGAACTTAGTATGTCTATCTCCAGGGAGGAAACCAGGACAACAATGGTGCCTTTGATTATTATCCAAGAAAGTAGGACAAGGAATTTTTCTGAAACTCTCAAACTCAAAGAAGAAGACGTAAATTTAAAACATTAGTGAGCTAAAAATTAGTGTCTCCACCGTGCTTTGCCCGGGACAAAAAAATAAGAACATTCCAGTTAGCAGCATTGAAGACTGGGATGAAGACCTGCCAGAAGCAGAATTTGTAATTGTCCGCGATGAATGCAAACCCATGTTATAGAAAGAAAAAAAAAAAAGACAAAATGAAATGTTACTAGTCACACAGCAAGGCTGTGTGAAAAGCATGCCCAGCCTCGCTGCTCCGAGAAGCAACGGCACTGTCCTCACTTTGGGTCGGGCCGCGCTTCCGCTATACGGCAACACCGAAACTTCTCGCCGCGAATACTGCTTCGCTGCAAAAATGATCTTGGATCTGTTCCGAAACAAATCCTAGCTACAAGCCTGCCCTTCTTGCTGTTGCGCTTTAAAAATAAAACAATTCTGCTTTGTCACAGAGATCTCTGAAACACCCAGGCGAGCTGTTCGTAATTTTTGTCTGCTGCTCGTTGTTTTTCACTGTGACTGTTTGGTTCGTAGAGGAGTTTTATTTTATTTTTTACGCTAAAAGTTATCTTTAAAACGAGGCAATCGGGTAAAGAAATCATACGTCCAGGATAGCATTAACTATGATGAATGTAATAATAATGTTGCCTGCATGTTTATACAGCCGAAAGTTACTAGTCAGCCTCAAAAGACGACGAGCCTCCCAGCTGTGGATGAGAAATTTGGCCAGTGCAGGACAACCGCTAGCCTGTGGTCTTTAACGTGCATCGTGCAGCAGTGGTACACGACCACACGCCGGTACGATGCTCGTCCAGATCGAAACGGACAGGGATGGAAATTGAACCCAGAATCCCTGGGTTCTGCAGCGCGAGCTTTCGCTCAACGTGCTTCGAGCTGGTGTGCGCTAGCCCACTCGGCCACCGATACCCCACTGTGGTGCATGTCAGGGGATGAGTTTGCCACGTTAACTAGCTAACTACTAATCACCTAAAATTCATGGAAGAACACCACAAATATTCCTCCGAGCCTACACAGTCCAATAAAAGATGCATAATCCATTGCCAAACTACACTACGGCTGTTGTTCATTAAAAAAAAAAAGCATTCCAATATTGAGCAGAGCTGAATGTAGAAAGTTTGTAATATAAAAGAGATGGGTAACAGGAAAGCCTTCGTGTAAACAATTAACCTTTCTGTTTGACCTCTGCTGGTGCATCGCAGGGGCTAAAGCGATGACTCTCGTTGCTTATGCAGTATTCATAATTTCAATGCTTTTCTCATTCGATGGTTTTTTAACCATTCTGCAAAGTCAGGTTCTTCAGCAACAAGATGACATTTCATCTGTTGTGGTTGGCGCATGCATTCCTAATCATTTTACGATTAATTTGGCCAAACGCCACGTCTCCTCAATGAGCAGAAAGTCCGACAACATTGTTAATAGACACATTTTCTTCGGTAATGCCTTTAGTCGCATCCCATTTATGTGTAATTTTGATATTGCCGCAGACACTCTTCTTACGTTTTGGTAGACAATTTTCCTTCTCTGTTAAGCTCTAATGTTGTCAAACCAGGCCTGCGTGGCTCGAAATGCCGGGATGCACGGCGAAAGTCTCAAAATTACTTTTCGTACACCACTTTTGCGGAACAACGCAGGCAGTGCCACTGATGATCCTTCCCAAAACGAATGAAACACAAATTTGCTAAGGTTTATGTGGGTGGCAATTCTAGCTAGGTCTGACATAACGTCGAAAAGCTGCTCCGACCCCGTAACACACTGTGCCACGTGCATAGTCGATGTTGTGAACGAAAGTCATGCTCGACGGTCATTGTGTGTTCAGAACCTTCTAGAATGTATAAAGCAGCGGTGAGGCGCCAGCTCAAAACGGTCGCCCTTCCGTCACCAACTCAAGATGCTGGCCCCTTTCTTTTTTATTAAACGTTTACTTTCAGTTTTTTAATCGTCCACTCCTTTTATAAGTGACAATATTTTTAAGAGAACTAAGTAATTCAACACCAAATGCCCACTCAAATAAATCGATACAACCCAAAAGGGAAATCGGTCGAAGAAAATATAATGTGCAACTGTTACAGCACCAAAGCCAAATAGGCCAAACATCACTTTGATGTTGCTTGCTCGAGCTTCATGAGTGCGAATGCAGATGCGGTCGAGCTTGCCTACTCTGCAGAACCAAAAGACAAGCCCTTCCACCTAAATGGAATGTCTGCACGGCACTTTTCTCCAAAGTGGACTCTTTCAGTATTGCTAGCTGACCTCGCTCTGCAGATGAACTTGCATCCCTGCGTCGCTCCAGCGTCATTTGTTTGCGCAATAGATGGCTGTGGTTTTGAGGAGTGTATGATTCGTGCATGCCGGTTGTGGTGTGGATGGTACTGGACCAACTAATGGGGAACACACTGTGTCAGTGTTTTCTTTCTAAACTATCATCCCTGCAATCAGATCCGCTCATATTTTCCTGGATTAGTACATTTCTCGCATCTCGTGCGCAATACACGGTCATTAACAATTATGAATCAAACCTAACTAACATCACCTCTGGAGTACCACAGGGTTCTGCTCTTGGGCCTTTTCTTATCTTCATTAACCATCTTCCGCGAGACATTTCTCATAAAATATGTCCATTTGGGGATGACTGCGTCATTTACAACCAGACATGTATGTAACGCGTTACAAGTAACGAGTTACTTCTACCTAGTTACTATTTTCGGTAACGAGTAATGTATTTAGTTACGTTTCTAGAAAAATAATGAGTAACGGTACCTCCAACGTTACTTTTCCGAAGTAACGTGTATAACAGCGCTTAAACGGCCTTGTTTCTATTCTAATCCAAGTAGGCGTCTATTGCAAGAACGGTAGGTGGGCAACCCGAAAAACAACAAAACAATATGACAGTACAGCAATGTACTATATCGCTGAACACGTCAGTCGAACAGCTCGACTGACGCGTCCAGCGATAAACGTTGCCGTACTGAACTCCACAGCTGGGAATGTCCTTCATCCAGGTTCGTTGGTTGAACCTTCTAGAACCGGGTACGGACCCAATGTAAGGCCGGAGGTTGCGAACACGGGAAGGCACAGAACCCATCACCCGCTGTCCTCAATGAAGGCGCAGTTCCCGAAGATTCACCAGCTCTTTCTAAAACACAATACTGCCGTTCCCTGGAGTGCGTCGGTAGAACGACTTTTCAGCGTCGCCGGAGATGTATTTTCTAGCAAGCGGGGAAACGTAACCAATGAAAACTTTGAGAGGCAGCTACTGCTTAAAGGGGAACTCCGCCGATTTTTTGGTAGACTTCGATTTGCCTGGAAATTTGCAGACGGCATCAATAACCCTTTCTCAAATGATAACCAAAATATTTTATAAAAATAAAATTTTTTCGTGAAATTATTGAATTTTCAAGTTACGCCGGCCGCGAGAGTTCCAAAAGGCAACTCTCTACTGGCAACAATGAAAAGTCCCTAGTTGTCCCTACCCGCATACGTCACGGGTGGGCAGGCGGACGAGCGACTCGGGCAGCCGCGAAGGGGCTTTCCGGGCGCCAGCGATCGAGCTTATTTTTTCGCAGCTTCAAGGTTGAAAGCTCTTTGCGGTGGGTAGCAATCTGTGCTCCGCGATAGATTGTAGAAACAGTGCCAGGAAAAAGCATCTTTTTTAACCTTGTTTTTGGGGAGAAAAAAAAAAAAAAAGCGCGCCCCGGCAGCAATGGAGGCCAGCCACGTCAAGGTGCTTTTGCGTGAGCTGTGTGCCGAGAAAACCAGTGTCACTTGAAACATACTCACTTATGCTCGGAATACTTCATAGCCGCGTGCTCCGAGTTGAGTATCCTTCAACAGCTGGAACAGCTTCAAGAGCGGCAAGCGCAAACTCAAGCCGGCTGTGACCATTACGACATCCGTCCAAAGAAGAGCGCTAATAATATCAAGAAAAATAGCACACAATCTAGCACTAGAGTCGACATTTTGCACGGTCACATTTGTTGTTCACAATTGGCTCAGTGATTTCTTAAAGTTTTTTCATAAACACTATTTCTCTTTCGGACGTCGAATCTAGCTCGGGCTACTCTCGGAGTTCCACACACGCGGCCGATATGTTGAAGACGAGAAGTGAAACGTCAGTTCAAGTCTGAATTTAGACATGCCTTTCGACATATTGCTATTCCTGTCTGCTATTACAGAGGTTTATGGAGCAGGTGTTGAGCTCCATTAATATACGATAGAGCCTTTGCCTGGTTTGTCAAATGGTTGGCCTGCAATATTCTCTGCAGAAGTGATGAAAACGTCTTTAATTAATTCTATTGCGAAGAAATTTTACATAGGGCTGGAAAGTTTTTTTAAACCATGAAAATATTAATGTCATTAAGGGGAGGCATGCAAATTTACAGCTGACGGAAACTGTTGAAACAAAACTTAATTAAAAAAAAATCTTATATAGAATTACCCTCTTCCCATGTGCTCTCTGAATGGGTGTTTGAACGCGATGCATTCTACTCAAAAAACAAAATATACGGGTACACATTTTTTTAGTAACTTTTGTTAACTTATATTGAATTAAAAGGTTTATGGTGTCTTTCTGTACCCTACGCACTATTCTATCATCAAGCAAATATTCTTTATTTGAAGATGAATAGTGTATTTTATGCACATTCCATTCCACCTTGATGTTTGGCTTGGTGGTTGCAGTGTTCTTTTAATTGTCATTTTAACACGATCTTCATGACCAGTAACGTGCCATCTGATCCACACGAATGCAGTTCATTCCATTCTATACATTTCATGTTTTACGAGAATCACAGTCTACATGTGTTCGGTCCCAGCCCAGCACGCACATGTTCGTCGCTTTGGAAGGTGAGTAATGTACGCGCCACACGCACGAACGCTGAAAATGGCATCGACCAGGAGCGCTTTTCAGAAATGGTCTATAGATCTTTCGCTAAATTACTTAGGCACCAAGGAGCATATTCATGCCACAAGAGCAGTTACACCTGCTGGCGCCTGCAACAGTAACTTTTCTAAAGAAAATCTAAAACAAATGGTTAGTTCCTTCAGGTTATACGAGCGTGTGGGGCATCTGTACCCACATTCTGAGCATTTTCCGTGGTGCTTTGGCAATTTGTCAAAAATGTATTGCGTGACACTTCGACCTTTCTTCGCCAGCCATCTTCTAATAAAAAGAGAACGGATTTACTAGTTATATCGCGAAACTAGCGAGCCGCGGCTTGAGCGTATCGAGTTGCAAAAACGGTTTGATGAAAATTCCGATTGCTCCCGTTTTTATGTTTTACTTTTTTATAGTTTAGCACATAGGCCAAGGTCATACTTTGTGCAAATATAGAGAATTATTAACTTCAAATAGCACGAACGCTTAGGTTTTCTTGCTGTTAGACGCGAGAAAGGCGGCCGCGAGCGTACCGGATCGCCGGCCGCGCGCCTCGCTGCCCACCCGTGACGTCACGTTTGGGTGGCGGGGAAAACTGGGGAGAAACTAGGGAGAACGATGTTTCGGTTTTGGCAGCAAACAAAATATCACTTTTTTAATTAACTAGAGGAAATCTGGCAGAACGAGATAGCATTTCGGAATCAGGAAGCCATCCGCATTCAGATTATGCCTTTGGATTAGGTAGCTCGAAAAATCGGCGGAGTTCCCCTTTAAGTGCAACGACTACTAAAAAGAAAACAATAAATAATGAAACAAAAGCAGTTGTGTATTTGGTCGTCAAAGTAACAAAAAAAGTAACGCATGCCTTTTGAGAATCGGTAACGAGTAACATATTTAGTTACTTTTTGAGTGAGTAACAAGTAACGGTACTTAGTTACTTTTTTGGGGGTAACGTGTACATGTCTGTTTATAACTAGGATTCCATGTTTTCAGCATATACCGATAGATACCGATAATTAACCCCCGAGGAGTTTTTTTCTGAATCGGTAAAAACCGAAAAACACCGAATTCAAGCTGCTGAAAAAATGGCAGCTTTGCTGAAAGAATCTTCTAGCCCGCTTTCTTTTCTCGTTGACCCGGAACTCAGCCCCACTGAACTGTCCTTGGGGTCATCCCCTTCTTTTGAAACCATGTTTATTGCCCCGTTCCCTTCCCTTATCTTTTTTAGCACTACGGTTTTCAAGTCTTTTGTCCAGGCATAGGTTTCCTGGTATATGAGAGAAAGGAGGAAAGGCGAAGAGGGGCAGGGGGAAGGGGGACGCCAATAGGGAAATGCATTGGCAGCTCCTGGAGAACGCACAGCAAGGAATGGCTAGTCTTGTCAAAAGCTTCTTTTGAATTTCTTACCATCCCCGTTTCAAGCGCGAACGTGGAGCGTGCGTTTTCTGGACTGCGTTTGCTCAGCCGCAAGGAACGTGCTCCGATGACTGACAAGTCTCTGACAATGTACATGTCATTTTTTTTCGATAAGTTTCAGTTTTGATATCATGCTTCTGAAAGCGTCACGCTTTCTGTTGCCATATCTATGTGCATGGTGTAACATGTTTGGTGTGTGTACAATAAACGTGTGTAATCTAAGGTGTGCCGTGGTTTTTCCAGTAATTATGCAGTCGCTTTGCAACACAAGCCCCGATAATCACTGATTTCTTTCCAGCATTGAAATTAAACACCGAAAAACACCGATTACGAGAGAAAAAAAAAACCACCGATAAATAACCCCCGAATCTGAAGAAAAATAGATACCGAAAACGCGGAACCCTATTTATAACGTAGCCACGTCGGAAACCAATAATCTCGAGCTTCGAAGTGATCCCATAAAAATTAACGACCGGTGCAAACTAATCCAACTAGCTCGTAAAGTGTCTTCTCGAACCTTTTTATATACTACAGTCGCCGACCGATTATTCGGACATCGCAGGGACCGAAGAAGTGTCCGAATAATAGAGCAGTCCGAAAAATCAGCAGATTGAAAAACTTGCCTTTATTACTTCCAAGTGGGCTTAAAAAAGCCGTAAATTGTGCTTTGCTTCAGGTTACGCCTGCATGCCTTGTTTTAGGTTACGCCTCCGTTTGCGTTCGGCAACTTTCTGTTAGCTTGAGAATCGCTGCCTTCTTTTCTAGCGTTATGGTCGAGCACATCGCGGCGGCAGAAGAACAGATGGGGCCATGACGTCTAAGCCAGCGTTGTCCGAACTAAATCAGAGGCGCAAATCCACGAGCGCAAAATGACGACTGGCGACGCGAAAGTGGGGCTAAACCACTGTAGTGAGGCGGAGGCGCGAAGGGATGGAAGGAAACAAAGCAAAATGATCATAATGATGATGATGATGATGACGTGCAGCCAAATGAAAAAAAAAGGGCTAGCATAGCGTCACCTAGCGGTAGGACTCAGGAGTACCCAAGTAGCGCTGCCAAACCGAGCCAATCCATTTGCAGCCAACATTGAATTCAAAATGGCCGCTTCTCGGTGGTGTTTCCCGCTGATCGCTCGCGACGATTTTGTCAGAATAATCAAACTTTTGGACTTCAAGCTGTCCAAAACATTGGTCGTGAATATGCACTATTTCTATGGGGTAAGTCACAGTTCCTTCTTTAGGTCCAAAATATCGAACAAGTTCGAATTATCGGAGTCCGAAAAAACGGTCAGCGACTGTATTGACAAAATGTGATCAAAGCTGTTTCAAACTATAAATGTCCTGGCATGAGACTAACGCCTTTCGAGGGAACCCCACATCAACGCCATTGCTGCGGAGACTTCCCAGACACTCGGATCATGCGGATGTAATTTACGAGTCGCCCCGTTCCATGTCTCAAAGATGGCCTTCAAAACCTTTGGAAGACCAAAATTAGAATACGCTTCCATCAACTGGAGCCATTGTCGAGTCTACTTAATTAATCATCTTGAGTCAGCCAAAACTGATTCATCTTATCATTGTATGACTATTCCACAATCTTGCCTTTGCCTTCTTCATAAAATTGACTACCATTGCCCAGGGCTAAGAAATGCCCTCCTCTCTAATCTCCTCTCCTCTCCTCCCTTCTCCCCCCCCCCCCACCCCCCAATAGAATATCATCGCGCCTAAATAACCCTCGTTCAATTAAACAAATTTCTGGTAAAACTAACGCATTTAATGAATCATTCCAGGTGCCATCCTCTATCATTAGTGTCACTGATGCAGCAAAATTTTATAACCTTCTACTAGCCCATTTAAATTGAGCACATATAGAACTTCCGCTGCTTTTATTTTTGTATATTTTGTTACTGTTTTGTGTCACTATAGAAATATTCTATGCATCGCCCCTCCCCATGTAATGCCCTAAACAGACTTTAAGGGTGAAATAAATTAAAGGAAACTAAACTCACTGATCGCAAAATGATGCTCCCTCTCATGGACGGGATATGCTCCTCTGACACAAACCTTAATAAACTCTGTCATCCTATACATACACTTAATTTCTCGAGTAAATAATTTCCTCGCAGGGGTGACGAGGGTTACTGGGGATATTGCGGTATTAAGCTGCTACGAAGCACCGACGCTGCTCTAAAACTCCACGAGCCTCATACTGAGCTCGGTAAGTCTATTATCGAGAATTTTGATCAGCTTGAAGAAAACACAGTAAGCACCTTATTTTAAACGTACGAATCTCGAAATAAACGGGAGGATCTTTTTTTCAAAGATCGGAGGAAACGCCAATTGTTGACGAGAAGGATGCATGGCTAGCAAAATCACCACTCATTGACAGACTTAACGCAGAAACTTGACCGCCGAGTCTCTGCTTATCAAGCGCCTCGTCAAACGTTGTCCCGGAAATAAAGAAGCTCAACTCCATTAAGATGGTCCAAGACGGTCACGCCCAAGATCCAAATCCCCTCAGACGGATCTGCCTCCGAGTGCAAGCACTGCTCAGGTTTTTGGCAAAAGGCATAAAGGCGCTGGACGGTGCGCAACAATTATGCCCTCCTCACAGTGTACCCAGAGAGTGAAGTATCTGCCAAGTACCTGAGATGACGGCGATCTTGCTGGAGCCATGCTCAGTCAGGGCTATCCTCTCGGCTTCTTCCATCAGCAGCGTTCCAAAGCCCTAGAAACAACACCAAACAAGAGCTACTTAAAACACTTTTTTCACTTAATAACCTCTCGCTGAATCTTATTTTTCCTCTTTCTGGGGTTCAAAATATTTTGCGAATACCTAGTATTATATTTTTCTTTCGAAAAATTATCGCCATAATTTTAAACTTTAAAGTTTTCCCCCGAAAAATGAACATCAATAATATGAATTTAATCTTTTTCTTTTAAAACATCAACATTATTAAGGAGAGTTTAAACTTTTTCTTCCAAAAATCTATCATTATTGAGGAGGAAAAATTAATTGACACATTATATATCCCTTTGCAATACTCGCAACATGAGCCTCGAACTTTAAAGACAATGCATACAAACTATAATGTTTTTACTTCAGTATGTATGCTGTTTCTTTCCAATTTATTTCGTAAGGTTTCTTTCACTACACATCTTTATCGTGCGAGACTTCGAAAAGATGAGGTATTCTCAAATTAAAAAAAAAAAAAAGATGTTCGAGGACAAAGCAAAAAAAAACAATTGTACCGTATTTTCCGGACCATAGTCTGTACTCTTCAGGGGCATACGTTGGATCAAGAAAAAAAAATCTTCCTTACATACCGTAAAATACCGGGCAAGCGCCCACTCAAACTTTGGAGATAATCGCAAAAAAAAAATGGGGGATGGGCGCTTGTCCGGTAATCAATTTGACATATAAATGTACTATGCATATTTTCTCAGATCTCACAAATTAGGTAATGGGCGCTTAATGTGGAATGGGCGGATGCACGGTATTCTACGGTAGTTCACACCTGTTGCTTAGTCCACCCCTCGTGCAACGTTCGCACGTAAAAAAACAAGCTTGGATCATACAGAAGTCGTCGTTATCATTTGTCACTTCCAAAATCTCTCGCGTCTCGTCATGATGAACGATCTGGAATAACGAAATTCTTGTCTAGTCCGCACCTATAGTGGCCCGCACCGCCCAAAAGTTTAACTTTTAAATGCGTGTAATGTGCAGACTACGAACCGGAAAATATGGCAATATTAAACGAGCATTCATGCAGGTGCGATTCACCTTCCCTTTTCTCAAATACTTCGAAATTGACTAAGAACTATAAAATACCGCGTGTCCCCGAAAAAAGTTTACAGCTCTTTTTACTGCAGAAGTAAACTATGCATCGCCAAATGCTCATTCTCTGCCCAAATGTGGCACGATTTCAGAATTAGCCGTCATCTACTTCAAAAGCTATATAAATCGATTTGCTGAAATTTACGAAGGAAATAAGGGTTTTTCGGTAATTCACGCCGTTCAGCCTCTTAGGAACCGGGCGGACGTAGTTCGAGCCCCGACCAGGGCACAGCTGGCGGCGAACGGGGCGATTTCATTGGGAAGCTACTGCAGTTGCTGCGTTGGCTGGGCGTAGTGGCTGCAGCAGCGGGTCAGCACTGTAGTTTCCGAGATGGCTATTCCGCACAAAAAAAGCCGCAACAATTGCTGCATGGTCGGCTGCAGCAGTACGTACAAGAATGCCAACGAGGTAGAGGGGCTTACAGCGATAAACTGGTATCCCGTTCACCAGGCAAAAGTGACCCCCACTTGGTCGCCGCCACGTTGTACAATTTTGACCACTAGACACGTGGCCGTACCGAATCCTGAGGCTTTTACGCAAAACTGAGCCGAGATTCGTACAGCAATCGCTGTAAAAAACCTGAAACTATTTTTTCAATTCTGCTACCTCCAGAGATCAGAGCCTAGCTCCAAAAAAAGACCAAAATACAGCAGCGCGGCTGACAGCATCTAGCGGAGGCATTGCGAAGCTGCCCGAGTTTTTGTCGTAAAAACACATTTTGGACTTAAAACAAACGAAACATCACTTATCTCGTCTGCTATTAAATATCAATAAGCAATTATTTGTGCGGGGTACTTGGTTAAAATCCGGATGCAAAACTGTAAGGTCACGTGTCTAGTGGTAAGAAATGCGCGACATGGCGGCGGCCAATTGGGGGTCCCTTTCAGCTGACAGTTTATCGCTCTAAGGCCCTCTACCTCGTTGAAGAATGCACACGGCACAAAGTTTTAAGGCCACTTTTCGAATCCTGCTGACCAATAATACAATTCACTTTTTCTAGCAACGATGCAACAACATGGACACCTACAGCAAACTCGAAAATATGCAGCAAGCACTTCACCGGGAACGAGAAGCGGATGAAGCCGCCCACACGAGCTACAACCCGTCTATATTTCCATCAGCCTACAAAAAAAAAAGAGTAGTACTGGGAATTGCGGAACAGCCCGAAAACAGTCATGCAGCTTTTGTCAAGCTGATTCAGAACGCAATAAAGGTACATCATTAGAGCAGTCCACTCAATGCCGACTAGGGAAACTCTCTTATGTACTTAAGCAAAGCTCAACGTTTTTTTGCGGGCGCGCTCAATTTCGTTTGCAGAGTACAGCGCCCTGACATCCACTTGTCCGTAGAAACGGACCTCCTTCGCGTCGTACACGCGGCCAAATTCGAAGCGGCCGGCTCCCTCGTTTCTCGCGTACATATTCTAAAGCTCCGTCGGCCACCATTTTCCCCATTGAAAATTTCAGAAAAACACTCAACTTTTGAACGAGATAACGGCTGGTTCTGAATCTTTGGCATTTGGTTCGGATTGCTAGCGCTTCATTTGGGCGGAGGAAGAGTGTTGGCAGTGTATAGTTTGTTTGCACTGCGAGAAAAACCCTGCACATTTTTTTTCTTTTTTTCTTTTAACTAACATGATTAACAATTAAAACAGCGCAAGGACACGGACAAGAACAAGAAGGTAGACGAACAAGGCGCTGACTTACAACTGAAGTTTATTCGTGCTAACAGCGAGTATAAATACTGTATTGTCACAACAAACAAACATGAAGAAAAAGCGTGACCTGGATGCCACGTGCTCACTAGCCATCGCTATGCACTGTCACTGTGTGTCTAAAAAGGAACGTTCCTTATCTGATAAAGATAGTGACGGAGTGCTGACACAGTTTTGCCCCAATCTTCCAATTTCCCGCACCTCAACGATTTCTCGAGTGAGTTTGTCTTTATTTTTTCTAATCACCTCACACTTGTCAAAGAGGGGAGCGCAGCAACAGTCTCGGCAGTGCAGGCCAAGGTGACCTGACACAACTCTGAACACGTTATACTTGTGCTCTCGCAGCCGATCATTGAGGCAACGCCCCGTTTGCCCAATGTATCTCCTGCCACACGAGAGGGGAATAGAGTACACTACTCCCTCCACACAGTCTACGAATTGGTCCTGGTGTTTTTTGGTGCAACCCTGCTTTTCTTTAGAACAGGAGTTCACTTTTCTGCACAGCCCAGACAGCTTCTCCGGAGCCGAAAAAACCACATCAACACCAACCCTACGGCCAACTTTCTTTAGGTTGTGAGATATCTTATGCAGGTATGGTAAAACAGTTACTTTTTTGTTAACCCCTACGAGCGTGCTGGGTTGTTTCCTCACGTCCTTTCTTAAGTAGACTCTTAAGTCGACGTTCGCGATCTGGGATGACGGTGTTGTTATTCAGAGAAATGGCGTTTGCATAGGGTCATGCATAGCGCCAGTACTTAGCGATATATTTCTCGCTTTCCACGATAAAGTCCTGTCAGGCAAGCTGGAAGGAACCAAGGTGGAGAAAATTTTTAGATTCATAGATGACTATTTGGTGCTCCTAGATTGTGACAGTGAGGAAATAGATTCTGCTGTGTCGTTTGTCCTGTCAACGTTCAAAGAGTGTCTGAAACCGCTGGTGCTGCTGACGCATGAAGTACCTGTAAATGGGGCCATTAGGTTTCTGGATCTGAGCCTGCAACTTGGTCATGGCCATGTGTGCCGGATATATGAGCCAAGGGCAAAGAAACCCATCTTGCCTTTTTCCTCCGCGCATTCCAAACTTGTGAAAAGAGGAATTGTTAACCTCTGTTTCAGAAATGCCCTGTTCAAGTCCTGCCCCCACAGGGTGAAAGAAAGCTTCGACACACAAGCGTCAAGGCTCAGACATGCGGGATACCCGTCTTACCTGTTGACGACAGTTGCTGAGAGTCTACTTAAGAAAGGACGTGAGGAAACAACCCAGCACGCTCGTAGGGGTTAACAAAAAAGTAACTGTTTTACCATACCTGCATAAGATATCTCACAACCTAAAGAAAGTTGGCCGTAGGGTTGGTGTTGATGTGGTTTTTTCGGCTCCGGAGAAGCTGTCTGGGCTGTGCAGAAAAGTGAACTCCTGTTCTAAAGAAAAGCAGGGTTGCACCAAAAAACACCAGGACCAATTCGTAGACTGTGTGGAGGGAGTAGTGTACTCTATTCCCCTCTCGTGTGGCAGGAGATACATTGGGCAAACGGGGCGTTGCCTCAATGATCGGCTGCGAGAGCACAAGTATAACGTGTTCAGAGTTGTGTCAGGTCACCTTGGCCTGCACTGCCGAGACTGTTGCTGCGCTCCCCTCTTTGACAAGTGTGAAGTGATTAGAAAAAATAAAGACAAACTCACTCGAGAAATCGTTGAGGTGCGGGAAATTGGAAGATTGGGGCAAAACTGTGTCAGCACTCCGTCACTATCTTTATCAGATAAGGAACGTTCCTTTTTAGACACACAGTGACAGTGCATAGCGATGGCTAGTGAGCACGTGGCATCCAGGTCACGCTTTTTCTTCATGTTTGTTTGTTGTGACAATACAGTATTTATACTCGCTGTTAGCACGAATAAACTTCAGTTGTAAGTCAGCGCCTTGTTCGTCTACCTTCTTGTTCTTGTCCGTGTCCTTGCGCTGTTTTAATTGTTAATCATGAAATACCAACTAGCCCAAACTTCTACTTTTAACTAACACCCTGTACAAAATACTAATTTGATTCAAATAACTCCTTAACCATTTTTCTGCCTCGCTAATTCACGCTTTGGGTGGATGCTTCTTCGGTGTCCTAAGGTATCACATGGAGATATCGGTAGACTGCAATTACGTTGCACGGTAAGTAAGAAACCAACGGGTCTGCTGCAGTAACGTTACGGTAAGCTGGGCAAGTTGGTAAAGGTTGAACACAATGAAAAATCGTGCACAAAGAGACTACACTTGGACCTCAATTTAACGAAGTCACCGGGTCCCGCTAATTATTTCGTTAAATCGGGAACTTCGTAAAATTGAGGAAGGGAGACCTTGCGCATAGGTTGCGTGGGGAATCCGAATTCGTTCATTAAATCGTAAAATTCGTACAATCGGTTTTCGTTAAATCGAGGTTCAACTGTAGGAGAAACGAGAAAGGAGCACAGAACTTAGTAAAGGTACAAACCTGATGTTGAAACTTGGTGGGGTCACGCACACTGACCGGAACCACGCTTCCGTACCTGCAGGCAGTCAAGGGCAACTCACAGAATCAGATTCTATGTAGAAACGAACGCTCAGATATCTTCGGCCTAGTGGCGTGAAGCCACGGACACCAGTAGCCCTATCTGGAGGAGTGGACGGCTTCTGTGGCAAAGCAGTGAGAAAGAAGCGCTATATTCCTGGCTGGAGAGAGATGGCACTCTACCCCGTACAATCTGCTCTGCACAGGCAGAAAGTCAGTGGCTACTTGACATAAAGCGAGGCCAGTCACAATAACTGTCAACAGAAGCCGGTGAGTGTTCTAACCGGTGCGGCGTAACCTCGTGAAGTAGGTATGTAACAATTTTACAACTTCCGGCGCTCAACTGTAAAACGTGCACAGACACGTAGACCCAATGGCACAGTGGCAGCTCGGACGTATCGCACCAATCGGTTGTAGACATAACTTAGCGCAGAGGTGCAATTCGATGGTGCATTTTTTTAGTAAAATTATAGAGGAATGAGTTTACCCGAGCGAAAAATCGCGAAGAATGAGATAGTTTTCCTCCGGACTAGACTAGAGCAGCCAAATACTAAGCTACTCTTCGGCACCCCATTCCCCGACGTGGGCTTTTGGTGCTTCGTGCAGGGAGGCTGCAATTGGCGACCATTTCAATTTTGCAAATGCAACTTCCTGAAACTTAGCTACGATGTTAAGGCGCTCCGGCAATATCGTTTTGCTTTGTTGAAGATTCTTTTAACGCTCGCAAGGAACGAAAAAGTGTTTTCCCGAGTTTTCGGGTGAAACTTGAGATGCCCGGCAACAATGATTCCAAGCAGCAAGGTGGCCCAGTGTCATTACCGTCGAGCGTGAAAGCATGGGATGAAATGGTGGGGCATTCGTTTTGCCAAAATGAAGGGAACGCCCGTTTTATGTCCTTTCTGGCAGTCTTGGGGTCATAATGAATGCCCCAATTGCTAGTGTCTTTCATTTGACTGAACCCTTGTACAGTGATGTCTCGTTAATATGGACAACTCCATTCCCGTAAAAAATCGTCCATAATGTGAGTTGTCCATAATAACGAGACAAAAATGCATGTATTTTCCCAATGTGTCCCCGAAAGTGGTTTCCATATAGCGGGGTATCCATATTAACGGGGTCCATATTAACGAGACATGACTGTAGTAAACCCTAAGACTGCCAAGGCAGTCTTAGGATTTACTCTCTCAGCCCCTGTCGGACTCAAGCCCCCGTCGGACGCTTGAGGGAGGCGACCTCTAGAGAAAGAAGGATACACGTGAAGCTCCCGGACCAGGGACGCCCCGCCCTTCAGCTCCGGCCGGAAGGTCTCCTCGGAGCACCTGCGCAGCCGCAGCAGCCCCACCAGGATGTCCTGCTCGGGGTCCTCGTACGAAAGGAATGTCTCCCAGCCACCGTTGGCCACGTAGTCCCGCCGGATCAGCTCCACCTGCCAACAACGACCTCTATCAGCTCCACCACTGCCATTTCTGGCCTCAAAAGCCACCATAGCGCACCAAAAACTACGCTAGTGTTCACGGGGGGTGAAAGGGGGAAAAATTGTTATATTCACTGAACCACAAACACTTTGATTCCTAAGTATTACAGCAAAATATTGCGTCTGCATTTCATAAACCATGTTTAAAAATCACAGTTTTTTTCCTATCTGTATCGATCGTACAGGGGCGGCATGAGCAACAAAACGTCACGGTAGCTTTGTACTTTACTTAAAGTACTTTTCAGATGTACTTTACCCAATACTATAAATAAGGTAGTGCTGATAAGGGAACTGTCCAAGGTCCAACACATCTACCTAGTAGAAAGTGTGAACCCCCATGTAACTCCTGTGCTTCTGGGCGCTGCACACGCTATATATCGCAGAGACAGAGGAGGCAGAGGAGGACCGGCCTGACGGTCAGCCAGATTTCGAGTATCCCGACCTGGAGGTGATCTTCCTCCATCTTCACACGCCGCGAGGTACTGGTCGCCCTCGACGCGGCACGCCGCTTTCGGGCTACTTGACGCCTCCCTCACCCGTGCACTGCTCAAACCATACCGCGACGTCCTGATCCCTGGTAATTTTAACTTGCATGTCGACTGGTGGAGCAACCATCAACCATAACCTGGTGATGTCTTTGACAACTTTCTCCCAGACGTCTTGGACCATCCTTCATCTAGCCCCCCGCCTTCAAGACCATCTCTCGCCGACTGCAGACTGGCGGAATCCCGCACTCACGTATGGGCTTCCGCCTTTCTGTTTCACCTCACTTGCCCCCTAAGATAGCACTTGGAACAGTAAAGATTATGATTATGATTATTATGTACGCAACCCGACAGGCTGTATAAATAGCTTTTTCTGCCGATGCAGATCGCGTTTATAGGCTACTTCTGCCATTTGGAGTGCAGCAGTAACGAATATATGTGACACAACTTTTCCTCTAAATTTAGTGGGAAAGTTTTTCAACTAAATTTTAAAGGAAAGTTAGATGCAGAATGCACTATGTGTGCGTTAACCTCTCAAACGAGTCTAAAAGCCTCAAAAAGTGAGAAAGCAGTTCGCATAAAACGGGTCTAAAATTGCTGGAAGGTAAGAGATCAATATCCATCTAAAAGTCTAAAAGTGCCAAAAAAGTCGGGCTAAAACACACAGCAGATTCTGCTTAAATCACAATTTGAATCATTTATCCCTCTACTGGTCCTCAAGGAACTATGGCTCAGATTGCTGGTATTCCTAAAGCTAATGATGTGTTTTCAATCAATTTTAGGTCAAATGTAGCACTTCATGTTGTCGACCTCTTCTGTCCTTACTAACAAAGTTGCTGCCGCTTTGTCGTACGCTGAAGAAACCGATCAAGAGCGGGCAAATGAAAGCAGGTGTCCTCCTTACGGGCCTACCGATACGAAAAACCCCACAGAAAATCAATGCACCTTCCGGCCAGCCGCAATTCGTTGGCTGTTCATAACTCCTGCTTCGTGCACGCAAGTTTCCAGATGTCGGTACAGCCATTTCTGTCAACCACCAAGCTCGAGTGGGTCCAGAGACTATTCTCGAGCATTACGCAGTCGTCAAAAAAATTATACAGATTAGCGAATGAACTTTTCACATTAATTTGCTGAAACTTTTCACATATTAAATTAAGGTGATGCATTTATTGTACTCAAATTTCACGAGTGTAAGTTACTAAAAAGAAGGAAAAAAAGAAAAAGAACCTGTTATTCCTACGCCGAGGAAGGAAATGAGAAACAAAATATCTGTTCGAGGCTGCTGTTCACAGATGGAGCCACATAGAAGAAAAACTCAGCTCTTTGCGACGAACACCCGAAAGCTAAACCAGCAAATCAGAGCTTGCGTGGCATTATCCGCGAGTAGCTCATCAACCGAGCAGTTTGCTTTTGTTTTTCGCTCCGCGCATAGGAGTAACACATTCTTCTTTTCCGGCATTTGTTGCCAGAAACCTAGAGTCACGACACTCGAGTGTGATCAATGCGCCACCTAGAGACTCCTTCGTGAAAAATTTCACTGCGTTCCATTTGCCCTTTTTTATATGTTCTACGACGGTGCAGCACTCGGAATCACCGCGCACGCTTCTGGTCGGGCGGCCGCTACAAGAGGCACTACCCCGGGAACGCGCGGTTCATGAATTGGCGATGTTCCCTTTGCAGGAATCGGAGCGAGAGTGGGAGGGTGGCCCTTCGTACCTGGTTGGGCCGCACCCGGTGGTGGATCTCCTGAATGCCGACCTCGCGGGTGCGCACGTCGCGACACCTGGTGCCGAAGTCCCGCATGCGTGCCAGGGCCAGCTCCCGCAGGTTCCCGTGCTCCACGCCGGAGGTCACCAGGGGCATGGGGATGTCCCTGCACAGCACGAGGCTCCGTCACCCCCCGTCGGCACTCACTGAGCGAAGTGCGGCGTGGACTCTCCCGTTTCTCGGACGCCACCCTTTCCCCGTTCAGTGTAGGGTGTCGCTACTCCGAGGTGCACCTTCCCAAGCTACACAAATGGGATACGAGAACTTGCGGGAGCACCGGGGCATGCACCGAAATTAATAGTGGGTAGACGCAAGGTAAGCTGCCTTTGTCTCTGCTCGCTCTTCGAATGCGCTCCAACGTTCGAACGCGTTTGAAGAGCGAGTACGGACGAAGGCAGCTAGCTCGGCGTCTACCCACCAGTCGTTCCGGTTGGAGCTCAGCGCTCCAGCGTCCCCTCTTGTCTTCCCCTCTCCCTTTCCACCCATACAGACATGGCATCGCGAAGCTCGAGCAATATCGTTCTGCCCTGCCATCTTGACATTTTTGGAGCGCAGAAAAGTACTTCCCGCGATTTCAGATGAGGTTCGGACAACTGGAAACGGCGACATTAAGCGACAAGATGGCCGGAGTGTTGTTACACCGAAGTGCAGCCCAAACTTGCGGCGCTGCTAAGCACCCACGTCGTGTTTCAATATCTCGATACTGTCCCAAATGGATGGCAATGTTATCGCGAGGGCCCTGGGTGGGCGAAAGTGTCGGAGGAACCCACCGCTGAACCCTGTAGATGCGCGTCCAGGGCGGAACCAGGGCGAGTATCTTGGCGATGAGGTCCACCAGGAATCCCGGCGGGTAGCTCCGGTAGCGGCCGGTCTTCCACAGCTCGTACAGGCCGGTGCCCCGGATTACCAGGGTCGGATACACCTTAAGGCCATCCATGCGGAAGGCCGGGTTCTCAAACAGTTCCTGCACAGGTACGAGGAAACCCTTGTATGGAAACGTGCTTCCAAAGGAAAGGCCTACAAAGGAGAAGGGTCTCCTCTAAGAAAGCTTCTCTAATCAGAAAGGTCTAGTGTATTCTCATAGGCTAATTCGAAAGGCCTACTAATGGGCAAGATCTTCCTTAACAAAGGTCTATTAATGGGGAAAATCTAGCATGTTTTTATAGGCTAATTCGAAAATCCTACTAATGAGAAGGGTCTACTGCATTCTCAGGTTAATTGGAAAGGCCTAATGGGAAAGGTCTTCTAATGAGAAAGGTCTGCTAACGGAATAGGTTTACCAGGTTCCCATAACGTAATGGGAGATGCCCTCGTATTCCCATAAGCCTTCCTTCGACAAAGCGGAGCATATTTGTGACGGGCAGAACAAACAAAACCCGCTTCTTTAAAAAGAAAATTTGAGATTGAACGCCACAAACTGCTTCTATCGGCCAAGAAAGCAACTTTCAGCCCGCTTTGGTCCTCCCCGACAAAGTACTTGCACGCAGAATATGTTCTAAGTAGGGTTCTGTGTTTTCGGGGCTTATTGCACTCCCAATTCGAGGGTCCCTTTTCTAGGCTTATTCTTTCCTACAGATTCTGTTTCTAGGTGTAAATATTTTGGTGTCGGGAAACAAAAACTCGGGGTTCATAGGGGCTGAAGAAAATAGTGCGCAGACACGCAATTCCCCAAACTCCGTGTAACATGCGCATGACCCCAACACTCGTCACTCGGAAAACGTCGCTGGCAAGGGAAGGAAACTGGACGATGTGTGTGGTCCCCAAGAAAGGATCGCGGACAGTTCACTGGGACCCGTGTTCCAGCTCAACACAAAATAAGCCCGCCGATGGAGATTTTTTTCCAGTGAAGCTTGTGTCGTTTTTTTTTTACTTCAAGACAGCTCCAATTTGAAGTATTTCAGTTTTTCCCAATTTCGATAAAAAAGGCTCGGGTTTACCGGTATTTACCAAACGTGAAACCTTAGTTTTAGGGTCGTTAACGTCGGTTCAGTCTCCGATAACGCCGAGACTCAGACCGTGCTGTGCCTTTAAACCCCGCTTCGAGACGCGCAAGACCAATGACCGCAATAATGCGACGTGACATCTCGAGTCACGTCATGCGATCACCGTCGCACCGATGACATAAAGGATCGTCGGCCGGTACGGTATACTCGATTTTAAAACATGGTGGTCTTCATTCAGCGTCAAGGTGAGCCGGTGCTCGAGGAGTCGCTTCGTCCGTGAAAAGATAAGCCTCGGTAGATGCTGGTGGTTTGACTCCAAAGGAAAACTAAGTAAGCCTGGAGCGACTCGAATACATCCATGATCGTGCTTCTCGAGTTCTGTTGCCAGCAGAGCTACTCGCGGTGCCTTTTCTGGCACAAAACACGACGCTAAGAAAGGGTCGCTCACGTGCGAACGGGGAAAATGGTGGAAACTGGTCATCACGTTTCACGACTAACCGGAAGAGGCGTGTTGCAAAAATACCCCATTGCGTCCTAGGTACATTGTTTCTCGAGATACTTACGCAATCTAATGCAGCCCCTAATCGAGACAATGCGGCGCGTGGAAGAGACGCGACTCTGATTCTTTAATATGGGACCCTGCCACCGACGTATATTAACATTTTCTGTCGAAGCAATTCAAAATAGGGCCGTTTGCTTAGTATGTACTCGCTATCATTACACTGCCGGCGTAGCATCCACGAAGTTGGATTTGAATGTGCCTAGCCTCGCATCCCTCTGAAAAATTTCTCATTTGTGCTTCTTTCACAAAATTCAGCATAATCCCCTTTTGCGCGACAAGTTACTAAAACCCCCTTTCTACAGATTGTTGCGTCTCTATCACCAGCACGAGATGGGCGTACTTCTGTGCAAGACCTTTCGCGGTTGTATCCCGAAGCACGCCTACCACCTTCGGCGTCAGGGGTGTCTTTACCCGACGGAATCATACTTAAAACTGCCTTAATGACGTCGGCATTTGAGCACTTCCCTAAGGGGAATTATTTGTATTCTCAGCTTTGTTTCGTGGCCCTACAGCTCCGCCCCACCACCGGTTCTGGAGGGTGTCTGGAAACGGAGCCAACGTGCCGACCCACCACGAACTGGTCAATGTCCCGCTCGAAGTCCACGTTGGGCAGGTTGGGCATCATGTGTGCCACCACCTTGAAGCCTGCGTCCTTGGCCAGCCGGAAGGACTCGCACACCGCACGTACCGTGTGGCCCCTGCACGCACCTGGCCGGTCAGCTCCTGGTTCACGTCCCCTCAACTACGGCCTCAAAGCCTCCCAGAAACTTTTAACGCACGATGCATTTTAATGAAAGCCAAGTTGTGATTTGTGCAGCGGCGCTGTACTGCGTTGTTATCAGCTACATTTAGAGGAACGCCACCAGAGGTCAAGTGGTCACGTGACCACGTGATGTGCATCAAACCACATCAGGACACCTGACGTCGCGGTGCAAAGTCCAGGTGTCGTGTGACGTCTCGCTGAACCGAGGCTTGACACCCAACATTAGATCTATTAGTGATGACACTACGACTTCGCACCGTAATGTCACGTGACCCAATGTCTTACAATCACGCTGTCCAAAAGTGTACACACGGTGTTTCTGTGAAGGCTTTCACTGATAGAAGCTGCCCTAATTTCCTTCCCACTTAACCGACAGACCTGAAATTTGGCTATGCACCCTCTAGCATGACCACCACCCTACCCAGTAAATTTCATTAATTTTAAGCCAAGGAGTCAAAAGTTTACCCTCCCAGGGGGTGTCTCCCCTTAAAAAAGAGAGTCTGAGAAAAAACAAATATTTTCAGAAAAAACTGCCAGCCACGGCGGACATAAAAAATTTGAGAACCATACTAATTAGCGAAGTCATTACCTAAACCTTCCCAATTAACTGTTTAACTATTAGTGATAATAACTAGTGATTAACTATTAGTGATTAGAAACATAGTACATTCCAGCCAGAAACTTGCTGATCCTCATCAAAACCTCTTGTGAGTCAATTCTGTGCCAAAGGTCCCATTAAAGAAAATTGTTAGCGTAGCATACAATTGGATAATTAATTACTTTTTAGAAATTAAACTTTTAACTATTAAATCTAAAGGTACAGTTTCAATTAGAAACTTGATGTGAATCATTCGAAACTGCTAAATTCACCCATAATGTAATGATATAAGGCACGTGCAGTATTTTACGGAGTTCCAAATTATGGCCTCGATTTAGAAGTGTTTCTTGTTTTCGGCTTTTTATTGGAGCACATCTCAGTGCTAACAATCTTGACCCCAATGGCCAAAGCGTGCAACGTGCGTGCGCCGCCACGCACCGCACTTAAAGTGTGCATCTTCACAATGGCACCGACATCAAAAAGCCAAACCTCATCAGGCAGTCCAGAGGGTTTCTTATCCAGCCTCTTCTATGTGCAATGTGCGGTGGCACACGTAGGTATGTTGCGCGTTTTTGCCATGGGGAGCGGGATTGCCGGCACGGAGATGCGCTCCGATAAGAAACCGAAACCTACAATTGTGTCCAAATTAAGCATCTTTTCGTAATGCCATAAAATGCTGAGCGTGCCTTATTGTAATGTGGGTGGAATTAGCAGTTTTCTATAATTCGCATCAAGTATCTAATTGAAACCATACTTGTAAAATTAATAAATCAAAATTACTGAAAAGTAATTGATTACCTAATTCAGTGATGTGATTGGCCTAAGCTGTTTTGGAGCACTTTTCGAAGCAGCCAAAACAGTGCTTTAGAGCAGCAAAAGTGGCTTTTGGAGCAGCCAAAACAGTGTTTCGGAGCAGCAAAAGTGGTTTTCGGAGCAGATATTCTTCGAAAAATAAAAATATCTGTTTTAGGTGCTGGACAGACGAAGGGCACTTTGCTCGCCGAAATAAACGAATTATGGTCAAGTTCGACCACCTAGGAATCTTTCAAGGTGTAACTGAAATGTCAATGACATGACACATTTTGCAATGCTTCAGTTAAATTATACATATATATGTACCCACTATAGATAGATAAGAACCAAACTTCACATATTAAAATTTATTTGAAAACCAAACTTCACCCCCCATATTAAAATTTATTTGAAAATGACCAGCTTAGTAGTAAATATCACAGCATTAGGTTGACTAGTGATATAATATAATAAATGGAAGCACTCCGACTGATGAAACACATAGCTACTGCAGTGCAATGCAATTGCACCCAAGAAAAAGGTGCATTACAACTAGCGGGTACTTTTTGCTTTTCGAAACTTTCTGCAAAGCTGGCGCAAGCTTCGCTTTGGCTTAGGCTAGTAATGAATGTCCACTTTCAATGTATCCAAAGAGACATTGAGACATCCCACAAGTGTACAGTGCTGCAGGCATTGCCGAGCAATTCTGAAAAACCGCTTGCCACCGTTTTACTGATTCCCGACGTGCCAGATTTTCGTCAAAAGTAAACGTAAAACAATGGATTGCAAGCGTCCCGGCTGGTGCCTCTGTCGTGCAATCATGTTCGCATGCACGTCAGGGCAACTTCGGCAGGCTTGCAGCTGCACGTGCTTCGTCGCGCGAGCGGAGACGGCTGTTCGATCGAAACCGAAACCATGCCTCTCCGCTCTGTCGCCAACTGGTTTCCAAAAATGTATGCAAAAAATTAACTGCCCAGCACGCGACAATAAACAGTCCAGCGGCGCGTGCTTGCAAGGCCGGCAGGCGAGGTACAAGCTAAACATACAGAAAAAAAGAACCTCAGCACATCGATGCAGGACATCGCGAGTCAGGATCAAAACGTTCTTGGAGCACTTTGTGGAACGACTGAACTCGAGGCAAAAAAGCGTGCTGTGCGGGTTCAGCGTGCAGACATTGCCTTCTTTGCTTTAGCTCACTTCTCTTTACCAACTTTCTTTCGCGACAGATTTTTCATGTACCGGGGTCCCTCTCGAAAAAAAGCCAACCAAGAGAAACCTACCGTAAAATTCCGAGAAAGCGCCCCCACCCGAGCAAGAGCCCCCCCCCAACTTCACCTCTAATTTCACATTTTCGCGCCATTCCGGGAAAGCGCCCCCCTCCCCGCTCCGCACCCATATCACGCACCGCGCTGACCGCGCCCAGGCAACACTGGCCTGCGAAGTTCAGTCCAAGAATCCAATCCAATCCAATCCTACTTTGCAGCCCGATCAGCCTGGTCACTACGCGCCACTGTCGCTTTGTTTTGGGGTTGTGAGGTCTTCTATGCGTTCTTACACAGTGGCAAAGAAAATCTAGGTCGTCCAATGGGATTGTGAAAACGAGAAAGACGCACACCAGACGTACGTCTCGACCGGATACGGGAATGGGACAAGAATTTTGACAATTTGCTACAGTCAAACTGTGGGAAAGCCGAAGTTCGACGAAAGCTAAGTAACGGCGCGCCGGTGTTCAGTGAATACGTGGACAACGCGCTCTTTTAATACCTGGAGCGCGAAGGAAGTGCAGAATGAGCCATTAGCAACCGGCTTCTTTCTGAAGAGGCTGTCAAAATAGCCAACGGCATGCACTCGGGAAACATCGCGGAATGCTGCAAACTTTTTTTTGGCGGCCGACTCTGGCGTGGTTTTGAAAGTGATTAACATAGCAGTGACAAATCTTTGGCCTAATAAAGTCTATGTTCTCAGAGATAAACAAAATATTAAATCTGCACTTCGCTTTTTTTTTTTTTCTTTTTCTGGCGGAAAACTTTTGTCGTCGCCATCTTGAATTTTGGTGCCGTTCCGGGATAGCGCCCTTCCTACTTTGCAGGTAATTTTGACTTGCGTGCAGGGGGGGCGCTTGCTCGGAATTTTACGGTAGGTTATCAATACTTCCACACAGCAGTCTTTGAGTTAAGAAGGGATTTTTGTAGTAGCGTATGTTTTAAAACAAGAACAGGAATGTTTATGAACATGCGGCGGTCCTTATGTTTCAGTTTAGGAAGCTCCATATCTGTAGCGACGTGCGGACTGGCAGGCAGGTACCAAATAGTTTTCCCACAGCCGTTGCTTTCAGAAGCGAGTGCTTCAGCTCAAAAAGTAACTCCCGCCGTGCAAAAACATAATTTCGTTTCACAGCGTGACGGCATGGCTGGTACCCAGCACGTTAGCGTTGGAGCGTCTGCACACGCCCGCATTTATCGTTGAGAAAATTTAAAAAAAACAAAAACGCGAGACGAGATTCATGAGACGACGAGAGCGCGAAAGAAGAGACGGCGGGAAAAACCATGCGAGGCCGGATGGACGATTGATGTAACTAAAACAAGGGTGCAGGCGAGCTGGTTCAATACTGACATTGGAGTTTTGTGCCTGTCCTACGTCCCTTCTTTTCCCTGGCTCCAGGGTTACAATGCCACGATTGATGCAGGGTACTTTGTGTCGGGTGGCCGCTTGCGCCACCTAGCTCATGCATGCTCAATTACGGTACTCAGTTTAGTTTCGGTTTTGAAAGGCGACCAAAACTGGTCCTTTGGCGCAGGATTGGCGCAGATTACCCATATTCTGGCAAAATGTAGCAGGATGTAGCAGGGTTAGCCCCTTGGCGCAGTTTGGCGCAATTGGCGCAGCAATCACATCACTGCTAATTATACCGAACGCTATTCATTTTCCTTAGTGGGCCCTTCGGCACAAACCACAACTTTTTTTTTCTGCGCGAGGAGTAGTTTTTGCAGGAGTGATTTGGCCTGGTTTTCAAATGTGCAAATGTCAGCACTCCCGCCTCCTTGAAACAAACCAAAAATTCAAACGAAGCGACTTTGAATTGCCGAGAGTCGACCGTAGGAAGCAACAGCACAAAAGAGACAACTACAACTCATCTGCACCCATCTTCTCGGCCAGAAGCAGTGCCCTGTTGCTGCTGCTGCCTACACCGCTCGTACGCAATAAAAGAAACCCAGAGGCTCCCTCTAGGAGCAGAGGGGCCCGCAAGGGGCAAAAAGGCACGTCACCTGTTGGTGTCCCTTGCCACGTCTTCGTGGACGCTCTGCACTCCGATCTCGAGACGCGTGCAGCCGTACAGGAGCATGTCCCTGTTACAACGCAAGGACACCTCAAGTGGCTGCAAAGAACACTTAGACAAAAATGCATGGTTATTTGCTTACGAGGGATTCACATATGATTACATCTGAATCCCTCACAACGCTATACACCATTCATGCAGCCTGATCTAATAATGAGGCTCGAACGTGCAGGGTGCAAATGGTTTCACCATTACTCCCTTTAGAGAAGACATCAACAGCTCACACCGACTTCCCCAAACTCCGCATAGACACTTTTAGGAATGGCTCTGTGAGTACTGCGGCAACTGCCCGGGTCAGCTATCTCTGCAAGTTCTCTTTTTGTGCCACTCGAGACAAATCACAAACAGTCTTCAACAGCACGAAAAAGCAGGTATGAGATTTCAGAATAGGCTCGAGACAGACACAAAGAATCATTGTTATATTGTTGCACCGTCACAGCAGAAAAGCTGCAACTCTTCTCACAAGGTGCAGACTACCCGGTCCACAATAAAATTTGACTCGGTTATTACCATTATTTTAAAGCGCAAATCTACTGTGCAGCAGCTAAAAAGCTAGCGGCCTGTACTGGTCATCCCCGACGAAATTCTTCTATAACAAGCAGGTTACAGGGATGTTAACCAGTAACTGTGTGGCATGCTCCGTGATGAATATTTATACGAGACACGATTTTATGGGGAAAAAAAGTCAATTTATGCTTGCACGCCTCCACCTACGACATATTTCTCGTATTGTACTTTTTGAGACACGGTACTGTGCAGTGGCACGTCGACCTCGCACCCTGAAGTCATTCTTTCCAGAGGCCTTACTCTGCCTTTTTTTGCTTGGAACGGTAACTTCCTTGCTTTCAAAGTCCTGGAATAACAAGTTCATCAGTAATTTCTAGATCTTGGCATTCAGGATGAAGCGCAAGGTTGGACGACATAGGAATTCACCATTCCGTAACATGGGAGCGTACCAAAACGGAAGTCGCCCGAACAAAAGAATTACGGGCCATCAAAAAGTGACACCACAAGGTAAAGCATTGTTTTTATCGCTCGCTCATACGTGCCACTACAGGTAAAAAAAATTTCAGCCCAGTTGGCAGGGGCAGAGAAAAAATTGAAGCCACGCGGGAATGTGCCTGAGTAGACTCGGGCATGGCACTCGAAGGGTTAAAATCAGAGCGATCGCGTTTATACTGAGACTCATAGACTCCTGCTGCATCACGTCTGGTGGTCCATGCGACGTGATTGCGCCACACAAGCGCCTTGTGACGCGACACGCTAGCACGTTGCGTCGTGCGATACAGCATGCTAATTCACGTAGCAGTCACACAACCACGTCACGTGCAACGGTCACGTGGTCCCATCACATCGTGCGGTCTCGCGTGACGCTGACGACGTCACGCCGGTGATGTCGCTTGCATGTTATTCAATAAGTCGACCGATGCCAACAAGTAACAACTGATTACAGATTACATTTTGCAAATTGAGAGTGCCTGGATGGGACATGTAGGTCACAAAATTAAATTTTCTAGAATATCTTTTTAGCGCAATATTTACGTCGTAAGACACATTTTGAGTTGGGTGTGATTCTGAAATGTTCTTCTATTTCAAGATGTTGATTCAGAAATAGATGTACAGAATGTTTTGGAGCCGCTCATACGTGTTTCATTGAAAGTTTCGAAGTTGAGTGTTCCCTTAACTATGTTCTGCAGCATCGCAGCATCGAGAGAACTGGCCGTCGGCAACTGCCGTCGTGCAGTGGCACCCACTGCCCGAGGCGGGATGGTGGTTTGCGTCCGGGCAATTAAGCGGCGTGGGGACACGGGCTCACCCCAGGTGCCGCTTGAGGCAGTAGTCCGGCCGGGTCTCGATAGTGATGCCGACGCACTTGGTGCGCGCCCGCTCGCCGTACAGCACGGCCTCCCCCACCGAGCCGCTCGTGTGCCCCGAGAGGGCGTCGTGCAGGGAGCGCACAAACCAGTCTCGGTAGTCCTCGGGGAGGGACATGAAGGTGCCACCCATCACGATGAACTCCACCTTGTCCACCGAGTGGCCCAGCTGACGCAGCTGCGGGAAAAAGGCGCACTACGTAGTCGCGTCCTCCTTCGCGGTCCCTCCGTTTCTGCCCGACGACGCGAAGGCCGTCCGAGATTCAGATTGGGCGAGTTGGCTGTTCAACTGTCGCTCCAGCTTCCAAGCACGCAAAAAACAAGCACTCACACGGCGGTCACTAACGACTTTTTATTGCGCCATAAACTTCTTCCGATTCTACTTCTACTTTGATTTAAGACAATTTTCAAACAGAAAAAAGGAAAACAACAAAAAATTAAAAAGGGAAAAATTTCCTTCTAACTTTCCTAGACAGACTCCCGCCTCAATAATCTATCTCTTTTTGCAACAATATTATAGACAGCGTACTAACACATCTGTCCTCCGGTCATGTAATGCTCTCGGTTTCGATAATTTCCCTCGTCAGTCGAATGACACTTTTGCCTAACACGGTGCCATTGTTGAAATGCACCGAACAACTACGATCCCGACAGTGAATTCCTAAGTGGCCAGAATTCCCGAAGGCGGTCATTAGGACACTGCCCAGTTTGTCCTACGTATTTTCTTCCACAGAAAAAGGGGAATAAATAGGTAGACAACCCCTTCAACGCAAGGCACAAAGTTTGTTCTATGCTTCTTGGAGCTGCAGGATGCTCAATTTGAAGGTGTGGTCACGTTTTTGCACGGGCTGGAACACGTTCGGCAGAAAGGAGCTCTGAGGGAAATATTGCGAGGCTGAAGTCCGCAGGGTGCCCTGTTTCCCTATTGGTGTCGTTCGTTGAAAAACTCCTCAAAGTGAAGCAAGGACGCTGTGTCAAACAAACACACAGCGACAGAAAAAGAAGAACAGTCATCGTCCCGTATATCCAGAATTTTCTTACGGCCTTAAAAGAACAGCGAACAGTGTGAAGGTTGATGTCGTGTTTTCAGCTCCGAACAAACTTTCCAGCCTGTGCAAAAACGTGACCACGCCTTCAAATCGAGAAACCTGCTGCTTCAAGGAGAATGTCATCGAAACTAGGTACTCTAGGGGTGGAAAGTGCTCAATTGAGGTATTAATCTAAGCAATAAATTTTGATGCCCGCCACTACCCTTTCGAAGCAAAAATGCAAAAAAGCAAGCGAGTCTAGTTTGCGCTAGCAGTGTCGCGCAGCGTACGTGGTATTTTTGCCGGAGCTCGTCCACAATTCATCCGACCGCTCGATGAATGCATGCGCGTCCACTTTCCGAACTGCTTAGTCGGCCAATCACCGGTCCCAATGTCCTTACCTGCTGGATGCGATGGCGCGTCTGGAGGAACGGGTCATAGCGTGCCCTGATGGCCCGCATGGACGTTGGCTGCAACGTCAAAGACGCCGGTCAGGTTGAGAGGACACCGACCCTGGCGCCAGTTTCTTCCTCTTCTAAGCCACACATTGTTTCGCTAATTTGCCTGGGTTCTCCAACAACCACGTTAGCCAGCGAGGCGTTCGAGAGTTTGAATGAAGGTGCGTTCACACTTGCACCTTGCAGCAGTCACGCGACCGACTGGCGACCTGCAAGTCGCTTCTCCGAGGCTCTCGGGAGCCGACGTCAATTCGGTCCTCCTCACTCCAGCTTGAATTCGCATTTCGCTCTTTTGCCTTTTTTGATGTCGCACAGTTACACGTGCATCGCTGTCGCCATAAGAAAAAGACTGATGATATTGGCGTGGGTCCTTTGGAACCGCACACTAAAAACACAATCGCTAGATTGGTGCGTACTCACTCGAGCTTCTGCATTACAGTACATACCTCTTGAGCCATGAGCCACGAATTTGCTGCTAGGAAGAGTTCTTTTTTGGGCGCTCATTCAAATAAGGGGGCAATGCTCGTTATAAAAAAAAAAATGGGTACTCTTTAATAGCGCTGATTAGAGCCACCGCAGACCTCCACGATTCTGTATCTATGGCCGTTACCATGAACTGAGGCATTGAATGGACTGTTGGTTGCACCTCCCCCAAGTGTCGGATGTAAACAAATGCGAGGTGCACTACACATCACTTCTAAGGCACCACCGATTGGTTCAGCTGCAGGGTGATGCTATGTTCACACTATGGACGCAACGCGCCAATCTTTCATAACATGCACAAACATAAGCGCAAGAAGCAGAACGATTTCGTTCAAACAACAAGCAATCAAAATCTAAACAAACTCGTCCTGCTTCTAAAAAAAAATGGGGTGTGTGTAGGTATGTTTATACAGTCTAGGACTTGGTCTACCTCAACGGGTGACTTGTCTCCCAGCTGTAGACTAGAAATTTAGCCAGTGCAGTTCAAACAGCTAACCTGGGGTCTTTAAAGTGCACCACACAGTAGTGATACGCGACCACAACCCGGTATGATGCTCATCCAGATTGAAACGGGCAGGGGTGGGGAATAAGCCCAGGATCCCTGGGTTCTGCAGCGCGAGCTTTCGCTCCACCTGCTCAGAGCTGGCGTGCACTAGCCCACTTGGCCACCAATCCCCCCCCCCCCTAGTTCTGCTCCTTGCGCTTTGGTTTGCATCTGCTATGAAAGATCGGCAGGTTGCATCCGTATTGTGAACATAGCACGACTCGGCGACCGGTTCCAAAAATCCGTCTGGAAGCGACTGCCCCGAACCGGTCGCTTTTGCAACCGCGACGGTCGCTTTTGCGACAAAAAGTTGTTGCGCAGTTGTTGTGACTTGCAAGTGTGAACGCACCTTTAGTGTCAACAAATAGCTCAACTGCCAGAGTTTAAATTGTTGATACTGCAAAGAAAGCGGCAATTTAAAGGGCTTAGCCATACGCATTTATCCATCCACGTAAAATTATTGTACCTCATAGCCGGTGTATGACTGGGTAGAGTACTCAAAATCCGAGTCTGGTCCACCCGGGCAATACCTGCAATTTTGAGAAAACAACAGGAGTATTAGAGAGCAGCGAGACAGATCCCGCAGTGTGCTGTCTAAGCTGTCCACATTTACAAAAGTGCGCCAGACGTGAACTGCGCTCCAGCACCAGGCCTCCAACAGTAGTTAAAGCAGGGGCAATAGGCCTACCAGGAAGGCTTTACAAGTTAGGTACTTCTGCATATCCCAAAATGGACGAAGCAAGGGCCATTGTCTTGCTCAACTATTGCTTCGTCACCCTGTATTTTATTTTAAAAAAAACAGCTTCGTGCGAAAAGAAGAAAAATATTGAGAACACAAAAGACACTATTGAAAATTGTATCAGCCAGACCACAAACTACAACTATTAGCTGCTGATTAGAAGTGTCTTCCCCGAACATCCACTCTGGACGACTACCGTAACTTCAATTTCTACACTTCCGTTTGTTTTGCCACTGTAGGATATCCACAGGAAGCGACGATGTTGAAGGTGCGAAATACAGAAGCTGACCCCACAGGTGTGATCAACTGGAAGTGGCCCACATTCTTGTTTTGTTACTACGCATTTTTTAATTAATATTTTCCCAGCAGGACAAAGTTCCTTCCAAAAGATGACCTGCCATCCTGTCGACCCTCACAATGAAATAACACTGGGTACAGACAAGTTAACTAAAGGTAACCAAATGCAGCCCGAGCTGTTCCGACCAATGTTTCGCTCTATAGCTGCCTCGATGGCTCCGACGCAAGGAGCCAACCTACAAATCTCCGGGTGGCAAGTTCGATTCCTGGCCAAGGCGCCCGGATACCGCGAAGGTATTCGGGCACCTCATAAACAATATTTCAGTCGGGACCCCGAGACCACCCGGGGTCGAAAGAGGAGGTCAAAATTAATCCTCGGTCTTCCGCCGGGGCGTGCCAGATGCCCTTCGTCGGTCTACAACGTTAAACCCCCTAATTCGGTTCATTTGGTTTTGCTCTAAGCATGGACCACGTGAGAAAGCCCATTGAAAGGTTCGAAGCAGGCAGCCATTCCCAACCAAGACGTTACTTACACGCAGATGTTTCCGGTCATGTTGATGTGCGGACATCGATGAGGCTTGCACATGACCGCCACCACCGCGATCTGGAACGTGCGAATGTTAGCGGTTCTGCCGCATCCCACGCAGACACAAACACACTTACTCCACTTGCAGTTCGCACGGGCTTCGCCTTGAGCTTCGGGAGAAGGACCTGATCGGGACAGCAAAGGAAAGACGACTCACTCAAACTGGAGCCTATAGGCGAGCTACACTTGGCAGCAATGACACCTCAGCCATCCAGGTGCTTCAAATCATGATTGCCAGTAACAAGCTTTGTCTGAAATGGAAGAACATCTGTTTTTGCCCTCGAGAAAAGTTAGAATGGTTCTAGACACAGCACAACGACGTTGCCCGAGCTTCCCGACAGCCCATCTAGAGCTCGGGAGGTCACATTCTCAAATCGTAGCTCTGCACCAAAACGGCAGCGCCCACAAGAAAATTGGGAAATTAGGTCCTCTGAGTGCAGCTTATTTAAGGGTCCTAGCTCAACCGAACAGCCTGTTGTTCAAATTGTCCGTGAAAAGATTCAAAACGTCGGGAGACACTGCACGCTACCGCAGGACTCAAAGTCTGGAAAGTTGGGAATGTTCCAACTTTGTAAATTCCATAAAACAAAAACAAAGCACTATTTTTTTTTTTTTAAAAAGAACTTTAAAATTGTCTCTAGTAATACTGATATTGCCTCTCTCCAGCCAGAAATAGGCATACAGTGGTACATTATGCGACGTTTTAGCTAAATGTTTTGCCACCACAGCTCAATTATGGACACTAGCTTTTAGAGGTTCCCCCCAGAGCACTTTATTGTGTCGAAGTTTGCAGACAACTTTCCATATGCGCTCTTCTTCGACGTTTAAGCTCGTGTGATCTGTACTGTTATTACGGCGGCCATTGAGGAGAAAACATGATTGGCGGGAGTCTCGGTTTCAGAGAACTGTTTTGAGATAGCATTTCTAGCGCTTCCGTCCGAACATTCGGCGACGCCGCAGAGCTACGCGTCTTTTCACGCGTGAAAGGAGAAGCTGGAGAAAAGTGGTCACGTGTGTGATGAAGTTCTGCCTCCATAGCTGTTTCCTCCTCGGTCGAGAGCGGACATCTCGGCTTTTCGGCCGTCGGTTCCTCGTTCGCTGGTAGGCATCTGGTAGTTGTTAGTCGCGAAAAACAATGTACCCTTTGAGGCATTTCCTCTTCCCTTTTCCGAAGGGGAGAGAAATCAACCAGTTTGTAAACAATCGGTGGATTCCCGAAGGCCATAGAAAAGCTAAGACAGCCATTGCCACAACTAGCAGACGATGCCTGTTTGGCGTTCGAATGTCCAACCCTAACGACCCTGCCCGAACAACGGAACACTGACTATCTTGCTCGCTCTAATTGGAAGGATAGAGTGGGTAGACACAAAGGCAACCAGTTTCCGCATTTATCCACTATCTTTCAGGGGCGGATTCATGGGTCAGGCCAGGGTGGGGCGCTAGGCCTTCAGCTGGCAGAAGGGGAGGGAGTCTGCTGAGATATAATGTTATGGTCGAAACATTGCCCAGATCTGTTTTGTTGACCAAATATTTGCTAAGTCACCAAAAACAAATCTTTTGGCTGGTTTATATTAATGATTTTATTAAAACAAAGTTGACCTTGGAAAGCTTCCCCTCCCTTCCTCTTCCCCCCCCCCCCCCCCCTAAGTATGCCCCTGCTATCTTTCCAATAAGGGCTCGGCGCTCCGACGTGACCGCATTCTTTGCACAAGAAGCGGACGAACTTGCTCGCCGCATAGAAACTTGCCGAAAAAATAAAAGTGCTATAGACCGTTTTACTGAAAGAGGGTGAGAGAGAAGTGGGAGGGGCTGCGGCAAGCTTTCCTCCTCGCTGGGTTGGGCCAAACGGGAGAAGACCCGGATGAGCCCGCTGAGAGCGTTGTTGCTCAAAATTTTTGCAATCTTCGTTGTTGTTGTTTTTTTTTTAAGTTTAATTTGTCACTGAGTACTTGATCATTGAGGCACCATTGCTCGAGTGTGTATTGTAGGAATAACAACCGAAAGCCTAAAATGCAAAGAACTTTTAATAGACTGTGTGCAAGAGCTTTGCTTTGCTAGCGGGAGCTTGTGCCGTCAATTTGAAGTGGGGATTGAGCACATGCCCTCTGGGCCCGCTTTCCAGAGCGTACAATCGACTGAAACTCTCCAATCCATCGAGAGCTCTCGTGCACGGGAGACGTCGAGGCGAGCGCAGCTGCAAAGTTTTTAGGCTTCGTCGCTTTTTACACAATGGGGAACTCCTGGGTCGGCAGGTTGCGTTAGTAAACAGAAGTCTTTTGCCCATTGCAAACATATTGAGTATGCTCGCAACATTCTTTAAATGAAAGGCACTTCGAGTTCTACCTCGTCGCTGCACTAAGCAATACCATTTGTCCGTTTTGTCTCGTGTACACACACACACGGTGTAGTTAACCGAGGAACTGGTACACTTTTTTCTTCAGAAAAGCGAAATGGGCATCAGTCTAATGCATGAACACCATCTCAAGCTTGAAAGATGATCCTAGGCTAAATTTGTCGGGCGAGACAACGCCCTCCGAATTTTGTGTATCTCCGGGAGGTGAGGAAAGCTCAGAAGTAAATATTCAGTGCGGTTCAAAATACAGTGTCTTTCGACTTGTGCGACTTAGATACATACAGTAATCCCTCGTTATTACGAAATCGCTTTTTTCGAATTATCGCTGTTATCAAAGTTCAACGTGGTCCCAACCGAAATGCACACATTTTTAACCAGATCATTCGAAATGTATTGGTGGCCGACCACGCTTATTACGAAAGCTGCGGCGCAGAAAGCACGCAAGACTACACGGAGGCACACAGACACCCTTGCGTTCAATCCCCCTTCTCCACCGAGGCAAACAACAAACTGAAAAAACGGCAAACAAGAAAACGGAGTAAACGGATGACGGAAGGCAAAGCGTGCAAACCACCACTTCCGACGCTGATGCGCCAACGTGGGCAGCGAGCAGCGGGAGTAGCGTCCACGTTCCAACGCTACTCACGCCATCCGCGGCCGATGCTGCCCGACTCTTGTTGGAATCGGGTGAAGGGAGCGATGGAGTCCGGAGCAGATCATCCCTTTGGGAGCCCCCAACGCGCGCGCCTGCAGCGTACTACACGCAACTTCTTATCTTTGTGGTGCTCCTAATTCACTTGTGTTGATAGTGTTTCGGCGGTGGCACGAGTTTGTACAGCTCAGACAGGCACGTCTTTTAATGTGCAGGCAAACTTTCGACTCCCACAAACAATACGAACCCTGAATGGGTGCCCACCCAGCGTCTGGGCTAAGAACGCATTAAACAATCTCCACCCTTTATGAGCCTCGCCGGTTTGTATAATGCATTTTATGAATCTTTTGAGTTCAAATGTTCAGCTCAGTGATCGTTCATTTCAGAAGGAAACTTCATGTTGTAGTCACGCATGTGAATGCTGAAACATATGCACGACCCGCACACGGTAGCGATGTCGTAGTTGAGCAGCGCACGAGCGGCGGAGTCGTTTGCGTCTGTTTCTCAGTACCTGGTAACGGCGGCCGGCGGGCGGGAATAGGGGAAGTGACGTCGCGTGAAAACCATGTATTCCGCACCAAATAAGCTCTCTCATTTATGTTCAAAAATAAATGAGGAAACGGAAGAGGGAAAAGTGTGCCAAAAGAAGCACCCAAAGCAGTCTGTACGTCGTGGAGCAACCCAAGACTCCGTCAGGCAATCTGGTAATGCACTGCAATAGGTGCCCATGCGACCCGGAACAGACCGATCTCTGTTCCCCGCATGTGCCATAACTATAGTTCACATGAATAGGGTGCCAGTGCTGTCTCTCGTGCTGCCTCGTACTCTGCTCGTCCGGACCAGCAGCAGGGCTGTCGCGCGTGCAGAAAGAAACTTTCTGGTGAGATTGGCCGATTGGAAACAAGAATAATGCTCGGGAGTTACGCGGATAAAACAGCCCAAGAAATTTATGAAGTATTTTGCATTAGACAGCGAGGGGGGAGCACGTGTATCAGTGCGCCACACTACAGAAAGACGGTGCAAATAGTATGTTGTTTTCAATAAACCTCCAGTTGTGAGTGTGCTTCGTCTCTGTATACTTCTTGGTCCATTTATTTGTCACTTTCTTCCAAGCGATGTACTAACTAGCCCATCTTTCTATCTTAGCCTAAAGGCAATATTCTGAAAAGTTTCATCGCACTTACTACGGTTGATCGAATGCCATTTCATCGAAGCACGTTTTAGAGAACGGGCACGTTTTATCGAAGCACCGTTTAGAAAAAGCAGAGCCTCAGTTTAGATAAACGTTGTTTATCGAAAAGGGGACGCTGTTTAAAAAAGGTTTTCCTACTTCGCGCGTGTGTCACTGGTGCGCGTGTTAACCCTTTCATGGTCACTGACATACCTGTACGTCAGCGCGGGAGCATCCCCTATGGTTGCTGACGTACATGTACGTCCGCGACTGCTCATTCAAAAATTCCCGCCTCTGCTTGAACAGGTGCGGATGGATGGATGGATGAATACGGCTGAGCCCTTTGGATCGGGCGGTAGCTTACGCCACCTAGCCATTTTGTCTTACCCTTTAAGCTTAGAATATTTAAATGTGAAAACTATATTCACTCCGTACTGAAAAGAAAGTGAGGCTATAAGTCCCCCTTGCCATCAGTTAATAAGAAAATGCCTAGTTTTCTCTCGCTTTCTGCCACCATTCACTTAATCTTTGCTTGGTAATCTCTACTGTCTTGAAATCCACTTTTCCTTCGCTGTCTCTAAAACCCAATGACCTTATTAAATCTATGTTGTCTTCGGTATGCATAGGGTGAAGCCCTTTACAGTAGAGTATCAAGTGCTCAGCCGTCTCGTCCTCCTCTCCACAAGCAGCGCACACTGTGTCCATTTCCTGGTACTTCGCTCTGTATGTTCTGGTTCGCAAAACACCTGTCCTTGCCTCAAACAACAATGAGCTTCCCCTAGAATTGTCATAAATGCTTTCTTTGGCAATAACTGTTTTGTTTAATCTATAGCCTTCCAGAGCCTTCTTTGTCTGCATTCCCTCTAGCCATCGATCTCTTTCTGTGGCCTTAACTTTCTTCTTAACTGAGACCTGCTCTTCCGTAACCCCACTATAGCCTAAAAACTTTCCTCTTAATTTCCTAGTGCGCTGTCTCCATTTTGTGTCTATACTCCTCATGTATAAATAGCTGAAAACCTTTCGTGCCCATTGCTCCCCACCCATTTGCCTCAACCGATCCTCAAATTCTATCTTGCTCACAGCTTCCCTGCCCTCAAATGACGCCCATCCCATGTCTCCTTGTACTCCCTGGTTTGGTGTTTTGCAATGTGCCCCCAAAGCCAGCCTACCTACTCCACGCTGTTTTATTTCTAGTCTTGCATGCACTTCGGATTTCATGCATAGCACTGCGTTTCCAAAAGTCAAGCCAGGCACCATGACCCCTTTCCAAATCTCTCTCACCACCTCATACCTGTTGTAATTCCAAAGTGCTCTATTTTTCATTACAGCCGCATTTCTGTTGCCCTTACCTATTATATACTTTTCATGCTCACTGAGATATTCTGCACCACCACATATCCATACTCCTAGATACTTGTATTTACTAGCTCTCTCAACTGTAATATTCTGTATCTTCAGTCTCTCAACATCATCATTGTTAAAAATCATGACTGCTGATTTTTCACTACTGAATTCTAAACCTAATTCCTCTCCTTCCCTACCACAGATGCTCATTAATTCCTGCAAATCTATCCTGTTGTTAGCCATTAGTACGATATCATCCGCATATATCAGTCCCGGTAAAGATTGCTGAATTGTTTGGCCTAGCTTACTGTACGAAAGGTCAAATCCAAGCCCACTCTTCTCTAGTCTATCCTCCAATCCTCTCAGATACAACATAAACAGCAAAGGCGATAACGGGCACCCCTGCCTAAGGCCTCGTCCTATCTCTATTTTCCCCGTTGCCTTTCCTTCCCATGTTATAATCACCTTATTATCTTTGTAAATGTTCCTTAATATTGCTGTTAGTCCTTCATCTAGGTTTAAGCTCTCCACTATGTCCCACAGAGTTTTTTGGTTCACATTGTCATAGGCACCCTTGATATCCAGAAATGCCAGCCAGAGCTGTCTGTTTTCTTTTTGCGCTATTTCTATACACTGTGTTAGAGAAAATATATTGTCTTCCAACCTTCTTTGTTTCCGAAACCCGTTCTGCAACTCGCCCAGTATGCCCTCGCAATCTACCCATTCCTCCAGTCTGTTCTTTATAATCTGCATTACCAACCTGTAAATAACTGGTGTCACGGTTATGGGACGATAATTCCTAATGTCAGACTTATCTCCCTTTCCCTTATATATCATACTCATCCTACTCAAGCCTCCATTCATCTGGAATATTTCCTTTTGTTACCATAGTGCTCACTACCTCCCTTAGTTTTGCCTTAGATTTAGGACCCAAATTCTTCACCAGCTTGATTGGGATACCATCTGTGCCTGTCGACGTGCCACTAGGGACTCTTCGTTCCGCCTTTTCCCATTCTCTTTGTCCAAAATCCGCGATGTCAAAAGCTGGACTGATACTGCCTTCGGTTCTCCTATCTTCCACATGTACCCGTTCCCGAAATTTCTCCTCCATCACTGCTCCTATATATCGTATCGCATCATCTCCCTCTAATTGATCTCCCTGATGCGAGAGTATGAACCTCTGTCTAGCTTGCGTCGTTTCACTGAGTGAGTTCAAGTGCTCCCAAAACTTCTTGGCTGCGTTTCTATCTTTCTTGCTTACATTACTCATCCATTCTTCACCCTTTCTCTGAATTTTCGCATTGATCAAACTGGATGCCTCTCGGCGACATGTTATAAAAGTGTCCCATCTTCTTTTTACTTCCGTTTCCGACTCCCCACTACGCTTGGAATGCCTGTGTTCTCTAGAGGCTTCCTGACGTTTTTGTATCGCTTGCTTCACTTCTTTGTCCCACCAGCTTTTGGTCTATGTCTTCGCTTCCCCTTTCGTTTACTCTGAACTTTGTCTAGTTCCAGAACAAAAAGCCCAGTTAGGCTCTCATAGGTCCAATCTGTATACCGTTGCCCTGAAACTGCTTCCTCTATTCTTTCAGCAACTATTTCCAACTCTTTGTCGCTGCAGGAAGTCTGCTTTGAATTATGTTGTCTAGTTTCAGCATTTACTTCTCTGGCAAAATTCAGCTTAATACGTTTATGATCACTACCAAGACTTTTGGAACCTTCTTCATCTATTTTCATTACTTGTAACTTACCATATATTTTGTGTGACATAAGTATGTAATCTATAGTTGAATGTAGATTGCCAGTTTCCCACGTTATGTGCCCGTCACACTTCTGACTGGTATTACATAAAACTAAGTCATGCTTTTCCACCAGTTCTAGTAATATGCTTCCAGTTGAGTCCGTATACCCATCCAGACCCTCGATATGGGCATTCATGTCTCCCATAATAATTATTTCAGAGCCTTCCCCTAGCTCACTAATGTCTCTTGATATGCAATCAATCATTTTTCTGTTTTCCTCTTTAGCACCTTTCCCTGTCCATAAGTAAACAACTCCAAGGAGTGTTGATTCCCCAGCGACTTTTCCTTTCAGCCACAAGTGTTCGGCGCACTCCTTTCTGATCCTTTGAAAGTTCATGTTCTTCTTAATAAATGCTCCAATTCCACCTCCCTTCCTCAGTCCCTCCGTTCTGTTGCATTCTTCCCACACATAGTCAGGGTTGCAAGGTGGCTGCTCCATGTCTCTGAGATGTGTTTCCACAAACCCATACACCACTAAATCCTCCTTTCTTAGTTGCTCCTCTACCTCTTCCCATTTTAACCTATTTCTACCACCCTGCATGTTAATATATCCAATGTCTGATTGTGTTGTTTGTTTATACCTGTTCTTACGTTTTCTCCTCTTTTTAACCCTGGGTGCCTCTCCTGACTTTGTTGGGTTTTCAGTTACTTCAGTACCCCCAGGGCCCTTGGTCCCCCCAAAAAAGCAGTCACCGTGCGGCCCATCCTATCCCCCACCCTGTAACCCGTGGCCTCACTGTAGTGAATGCCATCTGCAAAAGGGCGGGAGCCAGCCTCGTACACTTCCCTGTTTACTTCCATTACGTCGTACCGAAGCTGTCGACTCATACCCTTAATTACTCCTGTTGGCTTCGACAACCCTCCTCTCCGTTACCCCGGACTGCCCCCGAACTTCTGGAATGGTGCACACAACCACGTGCACATTCTCAGACACGTCCCTCAGCTTACGCATTCCCACGTTTAGCTGCTTTCCGAGGTTCTGGCTCCTACCCTGGAGCACATCATTAAGCCCCGCGTGAACTATTACTAGGTTCCTTCCCTCCCGGTTATCCCACACCCCCTCACGTGCTACGGTCATAGCATCCACCATACACTTCCCTGGCTGGACCTCTACGGTTACCCTCTGGTCTCTCTTCACCCTGTTCAGTACACCCCTCTTAACCCGTGCTACGTTAGAGCTCCCCACTACCAGTACCCTAGATCCCCCTGGTACCTGCGCGCCCTTGTCCTGCGACTTATCTGCTGTCACCTGACTGCCCGACGCCTGCTGCTCGAAGGCGCTATTGAGCTGAGGGTCACTTAGCTCTCCAGCGTCGTCGAGCCCGTCGTTCAACAGGCTGGACTCCTGACCACCAGCGACCCCAGCCTGCGGACCGGCGGTTCGTCCCGCTAGAACTGACACTTCCTCCTTTCTTCCCTCGCTACTCTCACTCGCTCGAATTACCCCTTCCAGGCGCTCTACCCTACTGTCACACTCCCTCTTACACTCCTCTAAACCCGCCTTCCATACTTCCCCCAGCTCTTCCACCTGCTTCTCGAGACCGACCCGCTGCTCCCTCTCATGATTAAGCTGCCTAGTCAGCTCCTCAACCTGGGCCTCGAGACCCACCCGCTTCTCTCCTTCTGCCTTAAGCTCGGCCTCAATCTCCCGAACTCTACCCTCCCATTCCCCAGTTACCTGCTGAAGCTTCACACAAAGCCGACACTCGAAACTCATCCCCTTCGCCTCCTCCAGACTCCCGAAACCGGTCTCCTCTAAGTAACACCACCGCCCACACCCCTCACACTGCACCAACTCGTCCCCACCCTTGTCCTGCCGACCCAAATCTAGACCCATATCTAGACCGGGAACAAACCGTCACTTCCCGCCAAAAATTCAAACAGCCTACGAAACTAACTTCGTAGTAGCCTCTACTAATCCCAACTGCTACTGTTCAAACCTAACACTGCTACCGCATAGTCACTTCCTATCAACTCTCAAAAAGAGAGAGAAAAGAAGAAAAACTGGCACTTAGCTTCGGATGCTCGAGGGGAACCAGGAAAACACGTCCGCTCACCGCAACCACAGGCCGCGAAAAACGACGCTATCTACTTGCGGCGCCATCTACCGACAGGCGCAGCGAGCAGACGACGGAGTGTGTCACCTGCTCGCTGCGCCTATCGGGAGATGGCGCCACAAGTAAATAGCGTCACTAACTCGGTCGTCTATGAACGCGCCCAACCTCGACTTTGGTAAGATTTTAGAGCGCAGCTCTTAGGCGCCAGTTTCCGGCTTGAGCGGCGTCGCCGTCGCCGTTGCCATCGGCGTAACCGCGCGGTGCATTATGGGACGAGTGAGGTCACTGATGACGTCATCTGCACCGTCACTGATGACGTCACCCGCATCGTCATTGTCACTAATGATAATCATCAGTGACGTCACTGATGACGTCATCGTCACGTGACCCCCCCCCCCCCCGAGGTCACGTGACCCCCCCCAGGTCAGTTGACCCACCCCCAGTACCCTTCCCTCCTCCTCCTCAAGAGCTGCGCTCAAATTCGGCATTACAGGGAGTTGTAAACGGCTTTCATTTTTTTTGTTCTTGTTTTTAACGGGAAGAGAACCTAGCCTTGAAATTTCACGCGGTAAGAGTGACCTGCCAGTGCACATTTGGCAAAAGTCTGAGTTTTTCAACGTGCGGGCACTGATTTTTTTCCGGCGCGTTTTACAGCGGAAGGTCCGCTTGGGACAGCCTATCGGTAAGGGGCGTGGTTCCCGAAAATAGAATCAGTCTCTTGAACATTCCAGTGGGTGCCGTGTTCCAGACCAATACAGAATAAAGCTGTAGATAAAGATCTCTTACTGTGAAGCTTGCAGTCTTTACTCATCCAAAGTCAACTCCATTTTGCTGATTTCTTTTTTTTTTCTGATTTTGATAAATCTGGTTTTTGGATTACTTTTCGGAGTTTATCGGTACATATGCCGAAGACGTGGAACCCCGCTCGTAATGCGTCGCAGCCACAAAACTGCCCTTCGTTTATCGCCAGGTTTCTTGTCCTTCCCCTTTCAAACCGAGCGTGCCCCAACAGAATCTCTGCTGTTGCTTCCGGCCGTAAAGTGCCTTCTTCTTCACCGCTTCCAACAGGTGGAATGGGAGTGGACTTCTCCCACAACGTCGACATCATAGGAGAAGCCGTCGCCAAAGTAGCCAAGGGCGTGCTCCCGTTTGGCGTCACGTCCATCTGTCCGACCATCGTCACTTCGACACCCGACGTTTACCACAAAGTTGGTATCGTGTTTGCCTTCCATCTCTGTAGATGGCGCCGGTCGCGACCCAACTCGAGTCGAGTTAGCCACGTCCTGGATCGACGTATGTCAGGAACGTTTTCCAGGGCATTTTAATACCGCGGAATAGATTTGTATTTCATCCGACATTTTCTAAAACCCGAGACCGAGGAACGGAAAAGGAGGTGACACGCATGCAGAGGTCTTAAATTCAACTGTTTATTAACGTTTTCTTGCTTTTAAGTACAACCGACTCTCCGACGCAGGAAGTCGGTTGTTGTCAGGTGCGGTCCGTTTGAAAGTCGCTGCGACGACAACCGGCTTCCTGCTTTGGAGCGTCGGTTGGTGGTCGTACTTAAAAACAAGAAATGCGGGAACAAACATTGCAGCTGCGCTTGGGACCTCTGGTGTGCCATCCCCTTTTTTTTGTTCCCAGACCTAATCCCTGCGTATAACCTGCAGGGGCAAATATTTGCCTGAAGAGACAAGTTTTTCCTTAGATAGTTAGCACCTGGCCCATAGTCCATACCCATTGCATAGTTTGCATGTAAAAACAGTCTCAACACAGCGCGCCAATAAAGCAGACAAAATGGCAGCTTTGTTAGTGCACAAAGAAGTTTGTATCATAGAGAAATTGTTGTTGACACAACCTTGATCTTGAAAAACAAATCCTTGTATAGTCTGCATAGCATAACTTTTAAACATGCAGTCTATGGACTATACTAGTCAGGAAAATATGGTAGTCTACGAAAAGGGACCAGGTAAGCCAAGGTGCTTGCATGGTCTCGAAAGTTTCTCAGTTTTTATGTTGAGTAGATCAATTTTAACACGGGAGCACATGCTTGTGCGGAAATCATATGTTAGAATAATAATGCCCTTTATTCAAGACACTGAATTGAACAGATGAATGAATAGATACTTTTATTGTAATTGTGTTTAAAGTAGTGATAACATAAAACTATATGATTAAGGCGACATAAAAGTGAGAGAATGAAAGTGCAACTATTAATAGGGTTAGCATCATAACAGCTTTATGTTTGTGTTATTCCTTCATATTTTGTGCTTCTGAGAGGTTTATGAACAATGATAGTCAAGGATCTTGTGACTTCCGTCATCACAAGCTTCATAAATCTAGCAAGTCGGAAAATGCTTCCGGCAGCAGCTCTAGCATTGTTGCCGAAGACATTTTCTCACCGAGTAATGTTTTTTTGTTTTCAGTTTTACCTCGAAACATTTTATTTGATTTTGTTTTTTTGAATCTCCAGGCACTCTCCACGGTTCAGAAGTGTAATGGGAGTGCCAATGGTGCCGGAATCCTGGGTACTACATGTTTTTTTTTTAGCTCTAGCCGTTTACAGCATTTTTGTTAAGATTGGTGCTTCCTTGGGTACAATTTTGTGGCACTACATTAACGTGATGTCCACATACTCACAGTGGCTATTCTTTGCCAGGCTCATTACCTAGGTAAATGATGCCAAGCAGTTCTGTCAGCATTTGACAAAAGTGCTTCTTTTTGATTAAAGCAGCCACAGATCTTTTGGGTACAGAATAGTGATGGGAACCATTTTGTTTTGACCTTGTTTAATCAAATGTATTATTATTTAATATGCGTGAATGCCAAATGAAAGCGCGAAGCGGGACTCTACCCTCAGCATCTTCCACCGATTATTATAGGTCGCCTTCGCAGATGTGCTGCTCCAAGGACACTATCAGCAAAAGAACAGACCTTGCATTACGATGTGCTTCAGGGCATCGATATATCCGAGAAGTTAGAGAGTCGGAATTCTCGCATTTGTTCATTGACTTCGCCTCGAAGAACCATAGAGGCCACTGCGCAAGGGATGGCAACATACAAGATCTACAACAAAGAAAGTGCAGAAATATAAAACGATGGTGATTTTGCCAGTGTACAGCATGCTTGTCGCCGACTATGCCAACCAGATGACTCAACCCGCCATCCGATTTAAGGGGTTTAGCCTTGCGCATCCGTCTATCCGGCTCTCGTAGGGCTGCACCTGGAGGGTCCGTTCATCAGCAAGCACAAGAAAGGTGCCCACAAGGCCCAGCTGATCCAGAGCCTTGACAACGGGCTGGAGACGGTAACGAAGACGTACGGCCCTCTGGACAACGTGGCCATCATCACCGTCGCTCCTGAGCTGGACGTCGAGGACACCGTCATCCCGTCCCTGGTCAAGAGGGGCATCACCGTTTCCATTGGTGAGCACGTTTCGGTTGTGGACTCTGGACAAACATAGAAAGTCGGTATGGAAACCAGCTGTTTGGGGCCCCCTGTGTACATGTTTTACTTCTGTTTCGTTTGTAAGGCAATGACGTCACCGCAACCCTTGCAAAAGAAGCAGACAAACCTGTGCTCCGCACAGCTTTACATTTATTTATTTATTTTGTTACTGACTTTCATGGCCAAAAACAAAATAAATTATATAATTTAAGAAAAAAACACATTTAAACAGAAAAGAACATATAGCAACAAAAATGTTCAGCTTGTGTGAATAGTGAATTTTGAGTTCAAAGCGAATTCCAAGCAAATAGTGGTTTTGGTCTATTACAGTAAACTTTCATTAGTTCAACCTCGGTTAATTCGACTTTTCGTTTAATTCGATCGTGTTTAAAAGTCCCGGCGAGCGCCCATGGGAGAAAAAGATTGATAGTTCGAACTCGGGAAGACTCCTCATCGGATAATTCGTCCCAAGCGAATGCGCGCGGGCTCGCATTGCACGGCACCACGGCAGAAAAACTACCAACGTAGGTGCGGCAAAACACGGGCCCTTTGCTGCAAAGCCGAACGTGCGCAAATAGTATGCGCCTGCTCCTCTACGCTGTTGAGATGGACCGTCGCGAATGATACGAGCCAGCGCAACCAATCTGGCGTGGAGTAGCGCGGAGAACATAGCACGTGGTCGGGCGCGGAGACAGCGCGGCACGCGCGCGCGCTCTCAAAGCACTTTTTGTAGCATCGTGTGCGGTCCATCTTACGCGCCGGAAAGCGCGGGTTCTTTTTCTTTTTTCGTTTGTTGTTATTTTTCTCTGTCGCCGACGGTCTGGCCGCCCGGTGCCAAAGTCTGCTCGTAAAGCTTTCACAGCGCGCGCTCTCAGAGCGCTTTTCTGTAGCATCGTCTGCGGTCCATCTTGTGCGCCCGAAAGCGCGGGTTCTTTTTCCTTTTTTCTTGTTATTTTTCTCTGTCGCCGACGGTCTGGCTGCCCGGCGCCAAAGTCGGCTCGTAAAACTTTCTTTATTCATTTATTTTTTTTTGTGCGCAGTGATGTGATTGCTGCGCCAATTGCGCCAAACTGCGCCAAGGGGCTAACCCTGCTACATCTTGCCAAAATATGGGTAATCTGCGCCAAGCCTGCGCCAAAGTACCAATTTTGGTCGCCTTTTAAAACCGAAACTAAACTGAGTACCGTAAATGAGCACGCGTGAGCTAGGTGGCGCAAGCGGCCGCCCGACACAAAGTACCCTGCATCAATCGTTCATCCGGTCTTGCGTGGTTTATCGCGCTCTCGTTGCCTCGCGTCTTTTTTAAAAAAATTCAGCGATAGACGTGGGCGTGTGCAGACGCTCTGAGGCTAGCGTGCCGGGTACCAGCCATGCCGTCATCCTTTGAAACGAAATTATGTTTTTGTGCGGCAGGAGTTGCTTTGTGAGCTGAAGCACTCGCTCCTGAAAGCAACAGCCGTGGGAAAACTATATTTGGTCCCTGCCTGCCAGTCACCGTGGTCGCGCGACGTCGGGTGTTGCCGTCCCCACGTCGCTGCAGATATGGCACTTTCTAAAATGAAACTAAGTACCGCCGCAAGTTCATCAACATTCCTGTTCTTGTTTAAATCACGTGTTACTTGAAAAATCTTTTTTTTTTTCATAGACTGCTGTGTCGAAGTGTTGATTGCCTACGCTTCTCTCGGTGAGCCTTCTTTCGGGAGGGACCCCGGTACGTGAAAAATCTGCCGCGAAAGAAAGCTGGTGAAGAGAAGTGAGCTAAAGCAAAGAAGGCAATGTCTGCACTCTGAACCCGCACAGCGCGCTTGTTTGCCTTGAGTTCAGAAGAACTTTTGACCCTGGCTCGCGATGTCTTGCATCAATGTGCTCAGGTTCTTTTTTTTTTTTCTCTGTGTTTAGCTTGTACCTCGCCTGATGGCCTGGCAAGCGCTGAACTGTTTTTTGTTGTATGCTGGACAGTTACATTTTGAAAACAATTTTGGGAACCAGTTGGTGACGGAGCAGAGTGGCATGGTTTCGATCGAACAGCCATCTCCGCTGGCGCAACAATTTTGCATTGCATTGCAGTAGTTACGTGTTTAATCAGTTGGAGACTGCTTCCATTTATTATATAACTAGTCAACCTAATACTGTGCTATTTACTACTAAGCTGGTCATTTTCGAATAAATTTTAATATGTGCAGTTTGGTTCTTATTTAACTATAGTGGGTACATATGTATGTGTAATTTAACTGAAGCATTGCAAAATCTGTCATTTCATAGGCATTTCAGTTACATGTTAAAAGACTCCCAGGTGGTCTAACTTCACTATAATTTGTTTATTGCGGCGAGCAAAGTGTCCTTCGTCTGTCCAGCACTTGAAACAAATATTTTAATTTTTTTTCTAAGAATATCTGCTCCAAAAGCCACTTTTGCTGCTCCAAAACACTGTTTTAGCTGCTCCAAAAGCCACTTTTGCTGCTCCAAAACAGCTTAGGCCAATCACATCACTGTGTGCGCGATTCTTTAGGGACGTGACGTTTAGTTACGTTGCTCTCCGGAGAATGCTTTTGGACACGCGTTTTAAGCGCAGACGGCAGCAGACCATCCGTGGGTAGTTTGGACAGTAAAAGGAAGTTTAATTTTAACCGTTTTTCTGTCCTTTTTTTAATTCAATCATTCGGATAATTTGACCAAATTTCAAGGTCCCGTCGAGGTCGAATTAACAAAAGTTTACTGTATTTGGTTACTGACTTTCATAGCCAAAACAAAGGTAAATTACAAAATTAAAAAAAAACAGTAAAACAGAAAAAACATATAGCAACAAAAAAAAAATTAAGCATGTGTGAATAGTGAATTTTGAGTTCAAAGCGAATTCCAAGCAAATAGTGGTTTTGGTCTGATATTTTCGAATTGAATATCGAATAGCTTCTCCAAGCCTTTGATACTGTACCGTGCTTCAACGACAACTGAGCCGAACTCGTGAAGGTTGTCCCCAAGCTTCCACTTGTGTATTTTTAAGTTAATTTGAATGTAACTATATTTACGGACTGCGGCCTCAGAGAGTCCAATGCCTACATTGGGATGGTAAGTACCTATTTGGGGGGGATTTATAAATATTTTTGTTACATGCAGATAGCTTTCCTTCAGTCACGAATGGTTAATGCAGGTTGTCGGGACATCTCTGCCTAACGTAACTCGTGCATAATAGCCAGCTTAATTTTCGAAAATTTTAGTGCAATGTAGATATCGCACAAAGCCACGTCCTCGTATGTTCGGGAATGGCGATGAAGTTGATTACATCCTCACGATATCAACATTCACAAATATTCAGTTTCTGTTAAATACACCAGGCGCACGCGTGCACCACCCCACTTTAAAAGTGTATTTTCCTCCCAAGTAGGCAGCTGCAATATTTGTATTTTTTTGTGTTGAATGCGGCATTCTTAGCCCCTTTGAGTGTGCTTCTTACCGAGCATTGGTGCACTGTGGAGAAGCAACAGCCGCGGAAGCGAGCTCTGCAAGTCTTGTTTCTCCACAGTGCACCGGTGCTCGGTAAGAAGAGCGCTCACAGGGCAAACTTGCCACGATCAACACTTAGAAAAATATGAATATCGCAGTTCATCCTAAAGCGAATATAGAATAGCGTATTATTCGAAACTACCATTCGAATATTCTCATATCCCTAAAAAAATATTATGAGGTAGTTAGGGCTTTTTACGAGAAAATGTTGGTTCGAAAATTCTCGTTATCGGGCATTTCGGCGATGGCTCAGCGAAGGTGATTCTACATTGTTTAAGTGCTGGGAATGAAAGACTCATGGAAATGTTTTATGTGACAGGGCAGGATGCCAGCTTTTTGATGGTGATCAATGCATGCTGAAATATAAGAAGGTCTTATTAGTAACTTTTCTTGAAGAATCTAATTATAATGTATCTAATAAAACAAACACTGAAAATTTTATTTATCTTTTATAATGATGTTATTGCAGTTGCACTTGAAGTGCGATGATGGTTGGAAGGTATGAAACAAGATGTGCAGTTTTAAATACGGGAACCCTTTGCGGACCTTCTTTGGGCTTGTGTTGTTGGTAGCACTGTTCCAGGGCAGGGGGGAGTATCGCCAGTGGAGCACAGCTTCTTGATTTGACGTCATAGTGTGCGCGACCAATCGTCCTAACATTCCCCTCTCTCTCTCCCCCCCCCCCCCCCCCCCCCCCTTTTCCTCCGCTGCTTAGGAACGGGTAGAGTAGGAACTGCGTATTAGTGCTGTCACATCTTCGTTGCATTTGGCGAAATGTCCAAGCCAGGCAAATATTTTTCTGGTGTCAATGTGGTTGACATCAGCCAACCGGAAGGCTTGATTGGCTCAGTTTTTCCTGTTAAGTAAAGCGTGTTCCCCCAAAAACTTTTACAATGTTTTTGTCACCGCAAAAATAAACTATGCATCGCCATACTCTCATTCTCCAACCAAATGAAGCACTCGTGGTCTGAACCAGATGCCAAAGTTTCGGAACAAACTGTTATCTTATTCAGAGTTATAAGTGATCTTCTCAAAATTTCAATGGGTAAATGGGGCCCATTTTTGCCCATTTTCGGTAACTGGCACCCTCGAGTTCCATGTATTTCAGAGCTCTGTCGACTGCCATTTTTCCACTGAAAATTCTAGAAAATTACTATGAATTTTGAATAAAAGAATGGTCAGTGCTGAAACTTTTCCATCTGGTTCGGACCTCTAGTGCCACATTTTGGCAGAGAATGAGCATTCTGCGGTGCATAGTTTAGTTTTGCAGTGAAAAAGACACTGTAAATCTTTTTTGGGGGGCACCCTGTAGATTCTGAGTCTAGTACCCTTCAAACGTTCAGTAGCTTGAGCAGGACTCATAAGTACGAGCTGAAACTTCGACGACCTTGTTTTCCGCGAGCTGTTGCGCGTTTCTTTGTATGATTTACAATGACGTTGGCTGGCCATCTTGTGTGCCCTTCGTGCTCATGCCGAGATCTGTTTGAGTAAGTGTACTCTAAAATATGGTAGAGAAAGTGCAAGTGTGAAACTTGGCATGTGCCAAATGGGGTTACGTTAAAAAAAAAGTTGGGGAAAATAAGTGCAATGTTCAGCCTCCAGACATGAGCCGAGGTTGAGATCACTCAAGAACATAAGACCACTGCCGCAGGGCTCACAAGAAAGGGTCTTGTAAGCAATTATAAGAATGGACAATTATTGGCATGAAAATTAGCTAGCCCACAGGTAACCAACTTGAAGCAACTTGGTAGCCAGGAACTACCGCATACCAAGGAACCACAATATCATTCTGCTTCTATCACGAGCATCCCAGCTGCCATTATGGCAGCCACGAACTTAGTCTTGCTAAGCTGCAGCGGGGTAACTGTCTTCGTCTTACAATGCCTTGAAATCGTGTTTTGCTTTTGCAGGGCACTCTGAAGCAAATCTAGTCCAAGGTGAAAAGGCAATCCAGCGGGGTGCATCCTTCATCACGCACCTGTTCAATGCAATGCTGCCCGTAAGCTTCGTCTCATTTTAGAACTCTCTCTTGCTCTGCCCAAAGCTCGTGCTAGGTGTACGCTGCCCGAAAAACAAAAACAAGCTGAAATTTGTTAACAAGCACTGCCATCTTTAGAATCATTTCATTCCACCAAATCGTTACAAATAAGTAGGTAGAGTCGCGTATCCATCATGAGAAGACCAGTGTTCTCGCCAAAACATAATAATGGTTTAGCCCATGTTTCTCCTGTCTCGTGTTCTAATTTTGATTGCATATCATCAGCTTGCTTGCACTCTTAATCTTTTGTGGCCATTTCCGCTTTGTTTGTCAAAATAGCAGTATTTGTTTCTAACAGCCTGTTAAACTGTGATTGCGACATAAAAATATTTTTATGTCGCAATCACGTCTTCCATGTTAGCAGGGAATGAGCAAATGTCGATCATTGTTGCAGTTTCACCACCGAGATCCCGGTTTGGTTGGCCTGCTCACCTCCAAGAAGCTCCCCGAGGAGAAGCACATTTTCTACGGGATCATAGCCGACGGCATCCACACGCACCCCGCAGCATTGCGCATCGCATACAAGACGGATGCAAGAGGCGAGTGAACTGCCTAAATGTCGTCTCCCCTAAAGCGTTCCATGTTTACTGATAAGGTGGCTAAATATTGTCACCGGTAAAGCTTCCATCACTTCGGATTGGTCCTAAAAATTCAAAATCACGAGAAGAAAAAACGTTTGGGACATTTCACATTTATCTTAGTGGCGCGACAGGTCGGCGAAAAGCCACTCCAGTCTCTTTCCCAACTTCTGGGTATTGCTAAGGGGTGGGGGGGATTAGCTCCAGCACCCATGGATGGATGGATGGAGTGTATTGGCTATACCTTTTGTAGCGTGTGGTAGCTTCTGCCACCTAGTCGTTTAAGAGATGTGGTCAATGTTGCCATTTTCTAAGTCACAACAGAGGCCAATCAGGCATCTGGTAGTGCTTGTCACTATTGTGGTTTCGAGTTTAGTTGATCAGGCATATGGCATGTATCTGGGCAGTTAGTCACCCAGGGCGGCGTCTAAAGGGAAGCGCCGTTGCACTCCCCCTTTTAATTTTTTTTTTTTTTTTACCTTTTTGATTTGTTTGAGCACGGCTCCCGACACGACGCTGTGGGCTCGATTGCCGTTCGTTTTTGGAATGCGGTTCTCGTCTGACAAAATGCTCGTGTTGGGCCACTACTCGCATGTTTACTGACAATGTGGTGTCGTACCTAGTAGATAAGGGAGTATAAAAAAGGGGGGCGTAAGAGGGGCACCACCAGTCTCTCCATGCGGTTGCATTTGTCTCGCGAGTAGCATCAAATGTGCCAGTGCACGAGGCCCATATCTTCAGCGGCCCTTGGAAGCAAATGGCGGCACAGCACTGAAATGAACAGCCCTTGGAAGTTAATGGCGGCGGAGCACCCACTCGTGGCACGTGTCTTGCATGTTTCCACAACGATGGTTGGCGGTACTTGTAGGCGTGAATCGTATTAAGGGACTTTAGATGCCACTGCCGGGGTGTGCCCGGGGCGCTTGGTGTAGGGCCAGCCCCGGTGCCAACGTCCGGAACTTGGAAAATTGCGCAGGTCTGACGTTGGTGACGGACGCGATGTCGGCGATGGGACTCGAGGCCGGCGTGCACTTCATCGGCGAGAACAAGGTGGAGATAGTCGGAAAGCGGGCGGTCATTGCCGGTACCAGCACGCTTTGCGGAAGGTGAGAGGATGGGCCCCCTTCAACGCCAGTTCGGAAAAGCGTGGGACATCTCTTCTTTACGCGAAGCTTATGGACGCGGCCGTGGTACCCGTTAGTGCGCGTTTATTCCGGGTTTTAAGAGACCCTTTTTGGAAGTGCGCATCCTCCGGTAGCTACTGCCTCAATTTTCCGTAGCCTCCATGTTTTGGGTGTGCACTCCGAGCGTGCGCTGAACACACTGACTGACGGCCGCCATGTCTTGGGCGTCGCCCAGGACACGGCAGCCATCAGTGTTGCTCGATGAACTTTCAGAAAGGGTCTCTTGCGTGCGGCTTTCGACCAACGTAACTATTTCATAGTACAAGGGCGGTGCTTTTTTTTTTGTCTTTGTTTTAACGTTTAATTAACTCAGTGAAAAAAGAAAAGGTTTCGAGAAATGTTTCAATAAACACAAAACATAAATACAGTGTCTGGCTACTTCTCCGCATATAATTGCCACGCAGATTTAGGTGCTGGCATATTTTGGCTTGACATGGGCTTTTCTATGCCCTCTTTGAAGAAAATAGCTGCAGTCATTCCCTCGAGCATTTACCGAGACTGCCACCCGCATTGCACATTGCACAGACGTTCACATTACACACATGCACATTACAGACGTGTAATGTGCATGGGGGACACTGCACGAGGCTCTGGGGAGGACGAGCAGATGTCCATGATGATGGGAGTCAGGGAAGAATGTCTATGGCGACTGACAGTCTTGTTGAATGCGTGATGGAACGACCGAAAAGCCCGGTGTCAACCTTCTTCGAAAAGGCGTCTAAAAGCTTGTGCCACTTCATGATAATTGCCCAAAACCCGCGCAGTGGTTACGCGAAGTAGCGGAAATATGTATACAAGTTTGCTCTACATCAAAACACCCTCGTGTGTTTTTAGAACCAGGTCATTGGAGGTTAAAAAAAAAGAAAGCCCTCATAGTATTTAGCATTTTTGCATGCTTGCCCATCTTGCCTGCCTAATCCACTTACGAGAGATGTACGGCCAGGCATCTCGAGGGGGTGCGATGTGTCAACAACACAAAACTTCTGTTTCCGCAGCATCGCAACGATGGACTTCTGCGTCCGGTTCCTACAGAAATCCACAGGTGGGATCTCCACTCCTCTCTTCGATGCTTAAAAATTCTTCGTTAGAATCGCACTGAAAGGATGCTTCAGTTTTGGCATTTTGTAATGATAGCTTTGTTTATGCAATTTAAGCGTCCCAAAAAACGTAATCAAACATATGTGCATCTCAGTATCAGGGGGGGTGGGGGGAGAGGCATATTGCAGCAGTTGGATAGGGCACTTGTCAGTTATATCCAACTACGTTTGTGATTGCAGCGTCTGCAATCACAAACATTTGATCCCATTTTTGATAGGTACGGTAATTTTGGGGGTTTCTAAGACAATCCTGCTGAAAACCTCTTTTGCACATCTCTGAAAATCGATAAACGAGCACTGCAGCATAGAGTTGGGAATTGCAGCAGTCGACGTCCCCTGCCAACATGTCAAAATTTTCACTCTAGCCCATCTAATTTGGGGGCAGCTTGCCCGGCCTCAAGGTAGGAGTGGCAAATTATAAACTCGACGCAGCACAAGGCACAATCGGATTCACAGAAAAGCTTCACAGCACCGCGAGACAAAAGTCAGGCCTTCGCTGTACACATAATGCAATGTCCAGAAAAAACAAACATTTTTTTATTATGCATGCAGTGATTAGTGACGCGCTGCGTTGAAGCTGTCAGTCACCAAACTTTTGAATGTAGTATGTAGTATCAGCTTTCCTGAAGGAACCTGCTGCAGTCGCACATTCGTCGTTCCACTCGAGCATATAGCACTTGGTGTGGCAGAGCCTACGGCTATCGACGAGGACTTTGTGCGATTAAGCGACCGCCATTTTAACAAAGCGTTACAAGTCACGAAATTTTCGTGCGAGGGCTGAAGTCACCGACAAAATGGGAATGACTGAGAACAGTTTCAGCTCGCCCGCCTCCAGGGCGGGCTTTCTACCTTCGATGACACTTCAGCGCCCAGTGAGCCTCGAGCAAGTGCATACAGAAAATGCATACTCAGAGACTGAAGGATCACTGTACAATCCACCAATGTTTCAATTACTCACTTCCACAAAGGATTTCACAAAACCTTTTGGTTTTGTGAAATCGCGGCAGAAGAAATCGGACCGCCCTGAAATAGGCGAGGAAAACTTTTCGCAGGATGCAGTACCGTGGAGGCGCTGGAATCGGCGTCCCTGCATCCTGCAGAGGTCCTCGGCATCGCGGATCGGAAGGGAACGCTCGACTTCGGCGCGGAGGCAGACTTTGTGATGCTCGATGGCGACCTTCACGTGACCTCCACGTGGATTGCGGGGAAGTGCGTCTGGAAGAGGTCGCCTAACGAGTTCACGTACGAACGGAAAAAGTGACAAGAGCGTGGACTTGTGGACACTGTACAACATGGTGTGGCCTTATCGTTTGTGTAATATACCTGGGTTCTGCCGTTTTTATAGCCACAAAGGCATTGTTCTACAATTTCTGCAATAAAAGGGTCTCGATTATACTTTCGTTGCGGTGATTCTCAATGTATCACAAGAAACGCTCATCTACCGTGATTTCTAGCCAAGGAACCTTCACCGGCGTCGACACGGTGAAGCGCTGCGGAGGCCTACAAACCTTGTAAATAATAATGCACATAGCTAGGCTACAACGGATGGCTTAGGTGACCTGAAATAGTGCTCAAACTGTAAGAGCACTTTACTTTGGGGGCGGGAGACGGTTGAAGAGATTTCGGGAGTTCAAAGAAACCCCCGGGGGCGCCTTGGGGAACCCAAGCTCTACACCTTGGGTTCTCAATCTGGGTTTCTAGGAACTCTAGGGTGTCCCTGAGCACCCTCATGGGTTCCCTCCCCAAGCACCCAGATTCCCTGCTCGACCGTCCCTACACCTGAGTGGAGCATCTTCCCAGTTTAAGCACCGTTTGAGCAGATCCGAGCCATCTATTGTTGCATAACTATTCTGCCACACACTCCTATAGCGCAGTATACCCTCGTTACAACAAATCTAGTTAGAGCAGACGTTCAGTTATTGTTTCATGCCAATTTGCAAAGTCCGGTTGGTCTTCCTATCCATGCCATTAAGGCGTCTTTGCTTATTACAAATTCTATTATAACTGGGGTGACCATAATCCTCGGAGTAAAAACCAGAACATAAAGTGGGGGAGACGAGGCAGAGAAAAAAAGCTCTGCTTCACATAAATGTAAACGCACACATTTTTCCGAAGTCCTTCTTTGAGACCACAAGTGCTTTTTTTCCCCAGTTTTTTAACAATGTGGAAGAAATGTTGCCGACCGAAGGACGTCAAATTCAGTAATATAGTAGAAGAGCCTCCCATACAAACGTTTATCTGAACAAAATGTATTAGCAGATGCAACTACAGTATGTTTCATAGTATGTTTATTTTCATATTATATGCTTAGTACCGATTTCACAACTACACTACGCACATTCCCATAAAAACTGGAGAGGAGGCTTCGTCAGACCAAAAAGATGAAACGGCAGAAATGAACTTCTAAAATGGTACTGGGTTCAATCCCACCCCTGCCCGTTCCCATCTGGATGAGCATAGTACCGGCGTGCAGTCGTGTACCACTACTGCGAGATGCATGTTAAAGACCCTAGGCTAGCGGTTGTACTGCACTGGCTAAATTCATCTACAGCTGGGAGACTTGTTGCCCGTTGAGGCAGGCCAAGTTCTAAGCTGTATAAACCCACACAACCCCCAATTTCAAATGGTACCGTCTCGGATAAGACGGAACATCTGGTCACCCTAGTTATAACATTCGTTTGGATATACTGGACTATATTAGGGAGTTTGCAAGCAGTTCACCATTTCATTACTACACATTCTTCAACGACTTTACATGGCTTTGGTTGGGCAGCAGTGGCATCCATTTTATGAACTGCTGTCATCGCACTCGGCGCCTCACAAGCCTCGTATGACCCAAAGCACGCAGTGACGATGATCGTAGGTACAGCTCAACAAAAAAAACTTTCAGCCTTTCCACTCTGGTGAAGAAGGAAGACCAGCGAAGCTGTACAATGATGGAACGACCTCAAGCACGACTTCTTGGATGACCTCAAGGACAACGCCTAGAGGACGACGTCTAAGACGACCTCAAGGACAACGCCTAGGACAACCTCAATGACGACTTCTAAGATGACCTCAGGGACGCCTAGGACGACCTCGGGAACGAAGTCTAGGACAACCTCAAGGATGACATCTAGGACGACGCCTAGAGAAATTCAGCCTTTCCACTCTGATGAAAACTAGAGTGGAAAGGCTGGAAAGGTTGCTGCCATCTAGTATGAGCGAGGCTGACAAGCCAATTGTATGGTTGCCGCCGTCGCTCATAGATGGCGGTAGCTGTCCAGAGTTTTGTGTCAACATTTCTTTGCGGGGGACACAATCCTTGGGAAACTTGCAGCTCCACTGTAAAATCGCTACCTGTCAAAGTCTAGATGGTTCGGTAAACTAGTTCAATTCTAATATCCATTCACATTTCGTCAGTCTCCGGGGGGGCTTCTTGGTTCCTAGGAGTCCAGTTTGAGATGAGCGAGCTACTCGTGTCATACAAGCTCAATGTTCTGCAAGTCCATGCCCCCCGAGTAAAAACAAACTCGTTTTTATAGTTTTTTCCTCCAATCCAGCACGCCGTGTCAAGCAAGGAAATCTTCAACCGAGACATTGCTGAAATCTTGCAACAGAGGCACGCGAGACTGTCAAGTTCTAAACAACACAGAGCAGTGGCCGCAAGCTAGAATCTTTTATTTAATCCAACTACCAATGCAGGGCAGAGTCCAGACCAGTCTACTGACGGAGACCTTGGCAGACGAATCTTGGGGATCTTTGCCAAGGCATGAACGCACTTGCAAGTAATGTGGGAACAAACGTTTTCACTGGAGTGACTGTACCGGTATCTTGTCGACTTTCTTCTCGAGCTCCTCCATCTCCTTCAGTGCAGTTGCCACGGCGTGCCGCAACTTGTGAAATTCTGCCCTCTGCACCTAGTGTGTGGAATAACAATTTAGAAACTTAATCATGCCAGATGCAATGTAGCTCACTAAATTAATCCCTCAACGACGACTAACACAGCACAGATCCTTTTTCTGCACGATGCGTAGCTTTGGCAGGAAACTGTTGGCAGACGTTTGGTGGTATTCAGGCTGCAGTGCAGTGCTGGTATCGTGACGTCGCAATAGCCGACCTTTTTTGAGTAATGAGCGCCGTGGGACAGTTTGTCCGCAAACTACAAATGAAGGGCGGCCCAACAGGACACCGTTAGGCCGTTAAATGACTCCGGAGAGCACACGACGATTGCGTGTGCATTACAAAAGCAGCCACAAAGTCGGTCAACTTAAGAGTCGTCGAGATATCTGCCGTTTTAATTTGAATGTGCCCATTTCGGAAGCGTGTACTGAAACCAGGACAAACCTTGGTTGTCCCCGTTTCAGTACATGCTTCCTGTCGGCAACACACAGCGAGAGCACAAGTTTGCTCTCGCTACATCGTGCAAGCGGAGCACAGTACACACGTACGCAAAGCAAAAGGCACACGTCAGCCCTATCGATTCTTGCATCGGGCAAAGCGCAGCGAGGAATTGCGCGTTGGTGTTTACGGCGGATGCATATAGATATACTCACTTCGAAAGAATGACTCTTGCCATCGGACGTGTCCATTTCCATGAGTATGGATGGTTCGAGGGCTCTGCTCAGAACGCTGCAAAAGCGGTAAAGTGGCCATGATGCTGCTCAAGCTACAAAAGACTTTGACCAAACGAACACAATCACGGGTATCCTGAGAGATGCCCCACCCCTTAAAGACAACGCACCCCTGTTTTCGGCATGGCTCTCAATTTTTTTTCAGACACCGAAAAATACCTTATTTTTAGTAAATGCAGTGCCTGGCCCAATGGCGATGGCAAAAATGGGGTTAGTTAGCCATGGCAGGAGATAAGAAAACATTTCTGACTGGGAGGGATGGTCGTCCATGCTTCATTGCCCCTCGTTGAGATGGCAAGTCAGCGGGTCACATGATCTAGAAATAGCGCTTTTTCAACTTTTGTTGATGGCACATCAAAAGTTAGGCCGGTCTTTATTTTCGCTCGATTTGCTCTCAATTTTAGGTGGACTATCTCTCGTGACATTACGGGAGATATGTGGTAGGCGTGTTTGGTACCGCTCAAGATATTGCCCCCGATCACTGAGGGGAAACACAGATAGGGGAGACAACTCCAAGAATCATTATATAGAGCTTCCTTGCTTCCACAGGGTCTACCGTAAAATACAGAGCAAGTGCACCTGCAAAAGTTGGAGATAATCACGAAAAACGGGGATGGGCACTTATTAGGTCCAAGAGCTGAAAAGCACCAAGGGCACATGGTAGGGTGGGCCCTTGTTTGATCCGAGAAACAGTATACAATAGGCTCGCGTTAATTCACACTCGGATATTTTATACTTCTGGTTAATTCAAACAAATTTCAACATTTTTATTGTCCTGCTATGTTTTTCGTGTATTCATAAACCGCTTTATTCGAACAGCGTTTTCGTCTAATTCATACTTGTTCTCGTGGCCCCGTTGAGTGCGCTTCTTTCTGCGCACCAGAGCACTGCAGAAGGGCAACACCCGCGGAGCTTGCTTCCACGGGTGTTGCTTCTCTGCGGTGCACCGGTGCTCGGTGAGAAGCGCACTCAACGGGGCTGAAGCGGGCACAGATGAGTTATGAAAACGGACACCACGCGAAAATTCCCATAGCAACTCGCGCGGACGTTGCGACGTGATGGCATGGCATAGGTCCACGTCACAGCGTTCGCGCAAAGTTGCTATGAAAACTGCCACGCGGTGCCCGTTTTGATCGCGCATGCGTCCCCCGCTTAATAGTCCACGTTAGACAACTTCTTGGCCTGATGAACAAGCTTAATTTTGTTTTGAGTTGTCATGTGCTGTCTAAACAGTCCACGATAAACAATATTTTTGAAGGATAAATAAACTTATGTCATTCATTTCACAAATGCTTCAGTGTGGCATACCTGCTTATGATCAGTAGGCCTATGCAGAGGAAATCATCAAATATGTGCTTTGTATGTGTAGTCATTCATATGGCAAATCATAATTTCGCAACATACTTAGATGAATTTTTAATAATTTGAACAAAATTCGTGGCTTCCTGGAGTTTGAATTAATGAGCCTACTGTACCAGAAGTATAGCATGTCTGGCATTAAACCCCTAATTTGTAAAAGAGCCATACCACTCTCATCAATCCTGCTTCACGCCAGCGCTCTCTCATCAGGCTTCACCACTTTGCACCGGTTTCTCGGGGAAGCGACTGAGGAGTACCTTGGTTAGCTCGGTGGGCTCAGAATTTTGCTGGGATCGGTGCTCGATACGTCCTTCGCATATATTTCAAACGTTTTGAAAGTAGGGCTGGGTGCTTATTGTGACATGGGTGCATGCGCAAAATTTTATGGCAATGGCATGTGCTAGAAAAGAAATGTCTCTCACTTTGTGGAAATGCTCACGTCAATCCTCCACCTCAGGCTTTCCAGCGTGGGGTAGCTGGGAGCACCATCGATGGTCTTCTGGTCAATGTTGGTTCTCCTAAGAGCGGGAGAGAAATGTCACGATGCTAAAGTTAAGGCTTGGGCAAGCTGGTACATACTTTGGAATTAAAAACAGCGTGAAAAGACGAGGACCAGACAAAGAAGTGACACGGACGTAGCGCTGACACGGACGCGGAAGTGACACGGATGGACGCAGCGCTACGTCCGTGTCACTTCTTTGTCTGGTCCTCGTCTTTTCGCGCTGTTTTTAGTTCCGAAAAGAAATGTCTCGTGCTTTCGACGCAGGCACTTTGTGCACGTGTCCCAAACAAAATATGTGGTCCTGCAGATGGCGACAGAACGTCACCGGGACGTCGGAACATCTCATGGACTTCCACAGGATCACGTGTTCTGCTATGTAGTTAAACAAAAACATACCTGGGACCAAACACGATGCTCGCCAGGTCTTCCACAAACTCGCCGGGAATTCTGTGGGCAGAACGGGTTTCGAGAGACACGTTACAGGTGCACAGCACGACACTGCTGCCGCAAACAAGCGATCGCCAGTTTTTCCTGCTTTTCTCTCAAAATCTAAAGGCCGCCATCAAAACTACTGGAGTGGCAGAAAGTGATTACTTCGGGTGCTAACCCAAAGAGTAAAATTTAGTGCCCTTTTGAAACAAGACAGAAAAAACTGACCGCCAACAGTAGTGCAATGTACCTCTGGTGGAAACCAATAAACATGTTTTGGGGCCTCTTTGCGTAGAAGGCGACAATTATTTCCTTTGCTGTTGGGGCTTATCCAATCGGGATTAAACGAGCAAAAGCATCTTGCACGGGCACACACTAGTTGCACGTGCACACACTAGGTATTCCATGGTTACTGCACGTTTATACCCGGGCAACACAAATACCGGTGTATGAGCTCCAGGGCCCTACCAGAAGCTTTCTTTCCCAGGAGTAGTCAGGAATGTCAATCCAAAATGCACACCCGAAGCTTTTTTTTTTTCTAGATCAACCATTCAGCAAACAATGGCACGGATAGTTTCCTCAGGCACCGAAAGCAAGTTGGACATGTATGAGTGTCGTAATTCAGGCAGACTCACATGAACTGCTTGCAAGTTCGCTACTTACCGTAGAACTTCCAAATCCTCCTTGAATGTCTGCAAGAAAGAAGAGAGGATCAAATAGACGCACATAACGGCAGCGTGGACGACAGCCGTCGAGACAGCCAGAAGCGATACACACCTCCTGTTTTAGCACCGTGGTGGGGAGCCTTAATGCTGCCCGAAGCAACGTGTGGAGACCGCTGAACACGACGTCTAGACCGTCCGGATCCGGCGAAGAGCTCCTGAGGTCCGGGTAGGCGTCCACGGGTATCTGGCGTCCCTCAAAGTCTGCCACGGCAACTGTTTGTCAGAAGTGCCAGCTTCTTAAGAGATCGCGAAATGAGGTCATCTCGTAAAATAAACGGACAAATCAATGTTCCCTAATGCTGCATAGGTCAAGAGGAACACGGGGTGTAGTGCTTCTCAATAGGAGCCCTAAGCCCCCCTCCTTCCTTCCTTTCTCTCCACCCCCCCCTTAGTAGAAAGAAGGGCGTGAGAGAACAGCAGGGGAAAGGAAAAGGACCGTTTTCAAGAAGAGGAGGGTCTTCCAGCGTCGCAATAATTCTCCAGTCTTCCCAGTGGCTCCATCTGTTCCCACTTTGCTTGAAAATAAGTGCTGCATCACAATAAGCTCCGTGCGCTGGTGTTAAAAAAAAAAAAAAAAAAACTTGTGGCGCCATTTGGTGGTTAAAGTGGTTAAAGTATGAACTGTTGGTAGGTTGCCGGCAAACCGTTTTCGCGGGCAAGCCACCATTTCTCAAGCCTCATTACGTTGTCTGCAGCATTGCAAACACAAAAATAACCACCCAATTTTTTTTTTTTTTTTTTGCTTGCACGATTGTTTTTACGGTTGAACGAATAAAGCTGAGAAGCTGTCCTTAGTGAAGTTCTAGCGATTTCCGGGCAAGCCGTAGGAAGTGGAGCCGGCAGAGCGTCGAAGGCAATGAATCGAAGCGGTTCCATGGTGTGACCTGCCACACGAGCTCCGATCGCGTTGTCTTTTTTATTCTAACCTGGTCCTCACGTAGCACATTGGCCCAGCCACCGTTTTGGTGCAAGCCCCTAGCGACGGTCTGTGAACAGAAAAGCTAAAAGTCTTGAGGCACCTACTTCGTGGGGAACGAAAAGGGCCTCACCATCCTACCGAGATCACCAGTCTTTATAGATATAAAAAAAAAAAAAAGAAGGGTACGGTGACGGAAGTGGCATTTGACCTTTGTAGCAGGTTCAGTAGAGCCACTGATGCTTTTGGAGCAGATGCCGAAATCTGTTGCACATCACTTCAGAATGAAAAAGTGATTGCATCTCTAAATGAGTTCATTTACGAGTGTGATCAAGGGTTCCTCTTTGATACTTGAGCATATTACTGTTTACCGTTTCTGATAAGAATAGGTAGGGTTTAAAAGGAACACAGTGTATTAAGCCTCTAGTCCGAGTAGGTTTTACTTACAATGGGTATTAAAAAATGGTTGAGAAGTGAATCATAGCACAACACTTCATCTGGATAAATCCTCTCTCCCCTCCCTATTTTACACTGGGTAGTTTGTTTAGCCTGTAAATATTTCTGTAAAATGCCAGCAAGAACCAGCATGTCTGCTAACACGTCTACCAATAAAAATGTGTCGTGTATGTTTAATGAACCTACCAAACTCAAGACACTAATATCATAAACAGCAAAAACAACCACCCAAAAATATTACGAAAGCCTACACTTCTGCTGCTGCTCTTTAGCTGCGTAGGAACCAGAATTACATCAAAGTTTACTGCTCTTTCAAGCGGCAGCTGCATGGGAACTCCCGTGACTACCGTATTCATTCAAATATATATAGACTGGTGTTTTCTTCTCTCTCTCTTTCCCTGCTGAGATTTCTTTTTCTTTTTATGTAATTGGAGATTAATTTACGATTGGGACAAAGAAGGTCGACCTGCAATAATCCTGAGCATAATTTGCATGCCTAACGTGCTAGGCCAGGCGCTCCCCCAGGGCAGCCGCTGTGCACCCCGGTGCAAAGCGGTGAAGCTCGACGCGCGCACGCTGGTGAGAGGTGGTGAAGGTTGACGCAAGCGGCGCAAGGGTTGCGGTACTCTGCAGCCAAGGAACAAAGGCATGTGGCAAGCATGATAATCAAGTGATCTCATCAAGAGTACAAGAACCTGGTTCTGTTTTATCACAGTAGCCGCAATCGACAATCCTACTATTTGCAAAGTTTTCTCGGGACACTTAGTTCCTGACAGTGACGGCATCGTCTGGAAATTTAGAAGATGTCGGCGAACAACCAGCCAGCGTATCAACTGGCCAGAGCGGTTGATGCTCAGCATCACACCTCAGGCCAGTTGATTTGCAACATCATATCATTTGTCATCTCCTTGTATGTGTTCTTTTGCCAGATAAACCAATCAAGTGCAAGTGGATGTGCTGTGACTTGCACTTTTAGTATGTGTTTGTGGTTGTATGTGTTCGAGCCTTTGGCTGTGCTCTGATTTAGGACAAAACAAACTACACAGTGAGCAAAGATGCTGTGAAATTCATATTTGTACAATTTTCCTTTCCTTCTACTTTTCTAAACATTAAAATCAACCAAAAAAAAATTTTTTTTTTGCTTTAAGCCTATTTTGCTGCAGGTGTGGCACAATTATTAGCAAAAGTGGCATATTGGTGCAAGATGTAGCAGACTTTCGTTCATGGCACAATTTGGCACAAATGGTGCAGCGCTTCCATCACCGAGGGTGACCCGACGGCCTCACGGTTAACGTGGCTGCGGCACCTCACACCAAAAACTTTAGTTCCCCAAACTTTGTCTTGAAACCCCCAAAATAGGAGAAGCGCAAACATTCTTTTTCTGCCGGCTAAGATGTCTGCATCTCTTTCTTTATAAATAAATTCTAAACACACTTTTCTGCGTTGTTCGCGTTCTATCACCCTTCTTCATTTGTAACACAAATCAAGAAGCATGAAGCAGAAATAAAAGATCTTGTTGATTCCATTTGGCTCGTCGACGACGGCCGCAATGATTATGTTACTCAGGTGTTGACAAAAGCACCAGCGCAATCTTCCGTTGTACTAGTCATGCACGCTGGCTCTGCGAGTGCGATTCACGCCCAGGTCAGGGAGTTTTTGTAGTTCATTTCAGCCATCCCGCATCGATCACCGCAACGAGATTCAGAACTCTACAGACACATCATCCTTTCTGCGGAAGGCGCAGCGAAGGGAAGAGAAAAAGGGTCGAAGACCGAACTACCTACTAGGCCAAAGAGGTGTAAAAAAACTCCCCGCGTGAAACGTCATGCTTAAAAGAAAAAAAAAAAACAATGCAAACGGTTGTCGTAGTATCACCTGTGCGAAACACTTCGCCACGACTTTGCCAACCCGCTGGTTGGTGCAGCATGAATCATCCCTTAGTCCACAAAACGCAGGCGATTGCCAGGGTAAAGCTACTTTCCTAGCCTGAAATGCCTTGCTTTATAATATATTACGCCATCATTTATTCTGTCGAGTTACAAAGGCGCGCCGCATGACCGCTTCCGCACTCCCGTACGCCACTGCTTCTGCATGGGAACACACCATTAGTCCCTAAAACTACCACAGGAGGCACTGATGGCGCGAGAGACAGTGCTATAGCAGCATGCACTGAACGTATAGTCACTAAACAAGATGAAAACGGTAGAAGGAGTCTTCTTATGTCCCACCGCCAGCTCGAGCTTCCTGCCTTCCCTAATGCCTCGGCGTTCCGTGCACCTCGAGCATGCACGCGCAGCCAGACAGTGGAAGGCCTGAAGCATGTGCAGGAGGCCGGACGTTCAGAAGACATGCCTCGTCGTTCTCACCCAAGCTTGTCAGTGACCACAGACTAGTAACATTGCCATGTGCAATGCAATCTTATCAAGAAGCGTGCATCGCGCGAAGTGAACCGAGAGTTTAGCAACACAGCGCTTATTTTCAAGCAAAAGAGGAAAGGACAAGTAGCGGAGGAGGCGAGAGAGGCGTCACAATTACGAAAGCCAATCATAGTCCTAGCTTTCGCCACTTGACGTCGTCTTTACGCGAGAAAGGTCCGTAGAAAGGAAAATGAAGGCACCACTGAGACAAAACATTTTGTTTCGGCATGGTTAGCGTAGCAACTGGCTAGACTAAACTTTTCATGCTCGAGAACTAAGATTGCAGAAAACGTTATCTCCGATCCTAGGTATCGAAATATATACCAGCTCGCCTGCCTACTTGCTTCAACTTCAACGAGGTTACCGGTGTTATCCAAAGAATGACGTTAAGTTTGTTGTTGTTGCTTTTCATTATAATGGGGATAGCTCGATGGCCTGAAGCTGACCTTCAACCAAACCTGGACCGAAGCAAGGTTTCAACGAGCTGCCGGTTTCTAAATGGCGGTCAGCCGATTAGACTAGACTGGCATTCTGCGCCTCATTCAGATGTTCACGCAAAAGCTTCTTCACAGTGCGTTCATGTATCGCTAGCTGAGTGATGCATGTTAAAGGCCCCAGGCTATGCGCAAACAAAGTTCGTCTGCTTCAATTTTGCAGGGGTTATGGTGACGTCAGAGTGCCGAGGTCCAATTGGCTCGGATTGAAGAATACTGGGTAGACCTCAAAGCAAGCTGTCTTGAGGTCTACCCACTATCCTTCAATCAGAGCCAATCAGAGCTCGGCATTTTGAAGTCACCACAACTCCCGAAAAAGAAGCAGACGAACTTGCGCTCCGCTTAGCGGTCGTACTGCACTGGCTAAATTTCTCATTCTGTCTTGTACGATTGTAAAACTTCTCGTCTCCACCCCTCATCATCTGTTCAATTTTTGTTCAGTAGAGAGGATTTACAACTAAGGTGTCGCTCCGATGTTGGGTAATTCAAGGTAATTTGAGAAGTTTCTCATCGAAACAACTGACTAAACAAAATACAACACGAAGCAGCTGTCTGCCCCGTCCAACATAACGCTGGGAAAGCGTCTACACGATCCCATCGCCGATACTTACTCTTGAGTAAGCTTCGAAACGTCTGCTTATCCAACCCCGGCAGTAATTTTTTGAGAGATTTCACTTCTTTGGGGATTTTGGGACCTAGAAACAAGGTTTTCTCGGTCACGCCTCTAACTCCCGCCGCCATTTTTAAATTTCGTCGGATTTTGCAGGAGGCAGCAGATAAATAAAATTTTTATATAATAACACAGAACCAAAATCCTAACAGGCACCGCGTTTAAACGCAAAACCGTGTCGAACAGACTGGCACAACGTGATTAAACAACAAAAACATTCCAAAAGGCACAAAACAGTTTCACCCAGACCGGATATCAGGGTTCGAGAGTTCAAGAACTAATTACTTCCGTTTCAAGTTACAACAGCTCGCTGGCGTTGAGAGTATGCCATCTTGAAAACAAAAGATATAAAATAAAAATACGATGTTCATGTTTTGTTTTGGCTAGTGAGCAGGGAAACAAACAGAGCGATGGCTCTGCGTTTTTGGAGCAGCCCAGTCCGGTTAGAGAGCTAGCGGTGTAGTTTCTAAAGTGTCCATTTTGAGCGGCAAGCGCCGCTTCTCACGCGAGCTCTCTCAAATGCTTCCGCTGGCGCTACGGCAGCGGCGGTGATCTCTGGCTAGGTCCCACTCAGATCGCGCGATATCATCTAGCCTGGCTGTCCGCTTTTGCGGCGGTTGCGCTAATTTTTCGGCGAAAGATAGGCGATCTTCCTGAGCATCCAAAGTGCAGACCTAGCCTCCCCACGTTATCTCCGCAACAGCGCATGGCGTTCAAGCTGCACCTCCGCGCCTGCAATCCGATGTTATGAACCTTCAAGGTCTATTTGAAGACTTCAATCCTAGGTGAGCTTGGCTAGAGCTGTGCATCCAATTCCTCGGTTGTTGAGAGAAGAAACGTTTTAAGCGGAAAAGAAATCGAGTGTCGCAGACAACACTTGAAAGTCGTCGGTGTAGTCATTTGGGTCATTCTGTAGATTTCCGCGTTCGTGACATTCGAAGCTGCTCGAACTAATCCGGGTTTTTTCCCATTCTACCACGCGTTTGACCTCTTTAATCATATTAACCGTAATCCTACTTGGATATGACCCAAACGAATCGCACCTCTGAACTGTCTCAGTGGCTCGATTTGTCTTCCCCGTTAATTTGGCTGTCGGAAGGTATATTAACTAGGCGAAAGTGAGACTCGTATAAGAATCGACTGACCTGAGCCTGGTTTTCTTTTACCGATTACAAGGGCCATTTATGCCCTGATCTCCTTCCGCTAGAACAACGTATTTGGATGAGGCTAGACATCTAGCTGTAAGCATTTGGTTTATTTTGGTGTTATGACTTAATCAAATTTAGTAGATCTGACACTAATTCATAACCGCATATGATATTGCGTGCTCATTCTGATTAATTCGTACTTATTTATCGCAGTACGTTATAGACTAACTTTATCTTAACTCAATTTGAAGCAGGTTCTTTCCTAATTGTCCATGGGTGAGTTTATCTTTGACTGTCAGTTGATTCCCAGTTGGGACCAATTAAGATTTCAACTGGCCCCAGTTGGAAAGTCTCTCCTGAAGCACCTTCTCAGAACTGACAGAGCTTCATTTGTGTCCGTAGTACACATGACCAAACCACGCATGAACTGTTACATAAGGTGTTACTGTCTCCCGCAATTCTTTTTGAATTGTGATGAGGAACTGTTAAAACTGTTCACTGTTAAAACTTGCCAAACTTTCGTTGGTGATGCAATAACGACGTCTGTCATGTATCTTTTGCAGTCGTTTCCTAGTCTACTGTTGCTTGTTGGCATTTACCCTGCTCTTCTCGCTGAGGCTTGATGGCATCATCCTGTGGAACTTCTGGGTCGTGTTCCTGCCGCTGTGGATATGGAAGTTCATGGTCATCAATGGCGCCGTCGTCGGAAGTTACGTCTGGTGGACCCATCCGCAGTACAGGTACTTGAACGCACGACTGGGAACGTGCACGTCGAAGGGCTGTCTGTTTAAAGAGTTTACACGAAAAGTCAGCTTCAGCTACCATACAGTTTTTGTAAAAAAACAAAAAACGATGGTGTCCGCTTAAAGGGACCACAAAACATCTTTCTCGATCTCAATCTTCGTGACACATAAGTAGGGTTCTGTGCTTTGAGAGTTAATCTCTCATGAAATTCGAAGGCTGTTTTTCGGAGTTCACTTATTGTTTCCCAGTTCTCTAAAACGCGAAAGTTAGTTTTGCCGTGTGCCTAATTTTCCAAAATTCAATATAAAGTCAATTGTTATCCAGAGAGAAGCCTGCCCTAAACTCATGAGAACTCGACTGTATACAATAATATTTCTTTAGCTGGATTTGGCATTCACACGCTTGCTATTGATGATTCTAACTGTCCTACACCAACACTTGGAAACGAGCGTTGCCTTAATAAATGTCAAAACTTTAATATCACTGAGATCCTTCACAAAGTCTTTGGAAAGCATCTTATTCCACAACTCCACCCTTTGGTGGAGTGCTGAGACAGAACCTCTGGCTGCCCCATTCCCTCTTGCGATCATAGCTTTCACAGTTATAAAACCACAACCCGCCTTCCTTTAACAGGTACAAACTGAAAACTAGAACAGTGGATTTTTCTCGTGACCCAAGATTACAATGACCCCTTTGTCCCGAACAAAACTTGACGAGATAAACGGTGAACCCCCTTTTGTCAATAGTCCTATATTTGAAGGGAAACTGAAGAGGCCTCTCCTCAAGACTACTGACCCTGTTGTCTGATCAAGGCTTTTTTTGTAGAATACTGTGTCTTCTTGTTTCTTCACCATCGTGACATTGAAATTCAAAGTTTTTCGGACAGGTCCAAACTGTCAAAAATTTTACTGGCGAGTGTTTTTGGGGATTTGATCGGATTTCTTCGAAAACGGGAAACCCTACATTTTAAGCCATGCATTTGTTTTTAGCTCCCCACACTAACTGAAAACACCACAACCAATTGTGCACCTCCTCCACTTGTGGTCAGAACAAGCATCATTTCCACCGGTTCATGCTGTCGGTGTTTGTCACAGACACGTGCTCAGGGTGTTATTGCTTGTAGCATGTGTTGTACTCTGGACATCGTTAGAGTTTGGGGATTTTTGTTATTGCATGAATGGGCTATGAACACAAACCCAGATATTTGCCAACAGATTGACTACCACTGAGCGTGATGGAGCTAGCACCGTCCGGAATTGGGCAGATTGCAATAAAATGTCAAAAAGACTATTTGAAAAAAGCAAAAAAAAAAAAGCCTGTTTTTATGTTTGAAATTTTACAGCAGAAATCGTTTTTCTAGCTGTGTACCCTTTTGTGCTAGCTCTCTTATGCCCCAATGGAGCAATATTCAGACAGTAAAACTCAAACCCTACACATTTTTGTGGTGCCTCTAATGCCAATGGCTTTTATGCCTATGTGATCAGCTCTTCTTCATTTATGTGTTTTTAATGCATTTGGACTATATTTTATCTGAGAACCAAGGTATATGTTTAGCATATGGAGAGAAAGGCATGTCTTACTGTCCTGTTTGTTGTAGTTCAGTCAGTTCCAAGTGTTCATTGCAAACCTCCAACAGTACACCTGCCTAGTTACTCTAGCTTCAATGTTAATATTTTGTCCATTATTGTGAAATTTTTGAACGACTAATGATAATCATAAAAGCATCTGCAGCTTAGTACACTAAAGCCTTTCTTGTAGTTGTGCTACTAAACTCCCTATTATCATTTTAAAAAAAAATCTGCGGTGAACTCGAATCTTTAGTATAGAGGTCGTTGCACCACTTGCTAACGAGGGCAGACCAATGAACCCTTCATAGTTTCTTAACGTTTAAGTTTGGGCTAATTGGTATGCAGACAATAAAAACAAAAACAGCACGATGATGAGGACAAGTAAAAGGTGACCAACAGGACACAGCGTTGACATGCAGCGCCGCGTCCTGTTGGTTATCTTTTACAGTCAAACCCGTTTATAATGAACAGCGGAAAACGCTATGATCAGTTCGATATAGCAAAAACCATTTACAAGGAACTTCCACGATGCGATGCGTTCGTTGTAAGGCGAGAGCTTATCTTTCTTTCTCATCTCTTCGCTTCTGCCTTGTAACAACACACCGAAAAGATTCTTTCTTTTTTTTTTTTTGCTTGAATGCAGAGTTTTTTTGTTTTTTTTTAGTTTATCTCCTCTTTTAAATTGCTTCCCTTCGTGGGCAACCAACCGCTTTTGGATGCAAAGTTTTTTTTTTTTTTCTGCGAGTGCGTGCAGAGTGTTTTTTAGCTTTCTCTCTTTCTGAATCAATTCTCTTCGCTCAATTTTGTTCGCAACTTGAGCTTTTGAAATTTTGTTTCTTTCCTATATTTTTTGGGGGGGGGGAAGGGACAGGCTAGAAGACGATTGTTTGCATGTTTTTGGAAGCCTTCCCTGGGGGAAAAAGTCTGATATAGCCAATATGTTCTCGTTATAAAAAGTACTTTTTACATGCATTTTCATTTGAATTTTCCGTGAGTTCGATATCGACAATAATTCGCTGTACGTGGGTTCGTTCTAAATGTGTTTCATTGTACAGTACAATCTCGATAAACGGAACCTGAAGGGACCAGGAAAATCTGTTCCATTTATCAGGAGTTTCATTTACTGAGAGTATGTAGTGTAGGTACACTAAAAATGTTGAATGCCAGCTTAAATGCTGTTTCCACAAGTGCACAATCTGTAAACACCAGCAAGTGAATGTAGAAAGTAAAATAATGACAAAAACACCCAATTGCTGCTTTTGTATATTCACATTATGGGTCCGGTGACGGGAAGGTTCTCACTCCGGGTTCTTCTTAACCACAACGCCAAGCACTTCTCAAGCTCTTCGTGTTCGGGGAGTCGCAGCCTCATCCCGCACTCTGCAGCTTTTTTTTTTTTTTTGTCGTGAAGAATCCTTGTTGGGCTACTTTTGGGAATGGCATACTTCGTTGCAAGCGCTGTTTTCGTGAAGCAACCGCTATAGAAATCATTATTGACTTCAATCTTTTTTTCTAACGTGAGCGCATGGTGTTGTCGCTTCGTGGCCGCCATCGCAGTAAGTAGGACACTAGGCCTAAGAAGCGAGCAGAAGCCCTGTTGAGCCAAGCCTACCCAACATAGCCACCTATGCGTAAAAATGAGAAAACTCCAAAAAATACATGCGTACATGCTAATTTTGGGCAATAAAGCTAATAAATATTAAGAACATTTTTAATACTGTTTTATTACTCAAGATTTAATTTTCTTTTCTGCAATAGCGAAAAATATGTCGGCGACATAGCTTCGTTTTCAGTTCCGCTTACCCGGAGGCGCGAAAATTTGAGTTCCGATTAACGGGAATATTTTTACATTGCATGAATGCAAAACCAAACAACTCCGCGATAGTTGTTTCGTTTAAGCGACAATTTCGTTTAAGCGATTTCCGTTTATCGAGATTCTACTGTACTTCATTTTTGTCCTTGCACTGTTTTTGTTTTCACAGTTTCAACAGCACTGCACACCGCTCTCCCCAAAATAGACCAGGGGCCAATTTAAGGGAGGAGGAGGCGACGATTGCCCCCTTTCCCCCAAGCCTCCCAAGGATAACATTTTTGTAGAAAAACGATGTACACCAGCTTTTCTTGGAGAGAAATGCTTTGCTTTTGGTGAAATTACAATTATTAGCTCGACAAGATAAGTCTGGGCAACGCTTCGCCCACAACGTCGCATCTGTCCATGACGTTGCCCCTCTTTGCAGACTCCTCTCCCCAGCCAACACTGACAGCATGTGCATGAACCGGTGGAAAAGCCGCTTGGTCTGACCATGAGTTGAGGAGGTTAATGTCCCACAGTTTTTATACGGTTTTTCAGTTAGTGCGTGGCCACAAGCCCTAAAATCTGACCCATAAATTTGTTGCTGAGAGGGACCGCGAATCATTTTTCTCCGTCGCTTCTCCCGTTGCAGGCACGAGAGTGACGGGCACGTGCACTACAAGGCCATGGTCATCAGCCTCTTCCTGCAGCTGCTGCTCCTTGTCTTTGAGGTGCTCGTCTGCGACAACCTGCAGAGCGACCGGCACCTCTGGACGCTGGTCTTCATCCCACTTATCTTCATCTCGGTCACATCCATCGCTGTCTGCATCTGGGCCGTCAAGCACGACCGCTCCTTTGAGGTGTGTGCATTGATGCAGTCCTCTTGGTCTTTTTCGGTGGCTTTTGATGTTTTGAGTGCAATCCATTTATAATATTTGCACCTTGGTAGGCTTACTTTTCAACAAACTTTCCTTATAAAAAACTTCCTATAACAGAATTTATTTATGAAAAACTTCCCGTATAGAAAACTTCCCCTATAACAACCTTTTATTATAACAAACTTCCCTTATAACGAAGTTCCCCTATAACAAAGTTCTATTATTAAAAACAGGTATGGAGAAAACAAAATTTGGGGCAAGGCTTACTTCTTGTGAATGCTAGCTCTCTTTTCTACTAATATAAAAAAACACAGTTTGCAAAATTCCGGAGTTTATATAAGTGGGAGGTGTTGCAGCATGAATTGGATGTGTTCAGTAGAAACCTTATTTAATTCTAAAATTCACAACTCCGATAGAAATTTAAGAAAATCGTGACAAATTCATGAATCTGTCGTGCACAGCATAGACGGTCAAAGCTTTTTACAACCGAGTCCTCACATATAAGTACTTTCTTTCAAAGCGTGCCAAGGCTAGTTATGGCCGTTTACAAATGGAGAGCAGTAAAAAAAAAAAAAAATAATTGCTGCTAACGTTTGAGCTTGCGAACTCAATCTTTGCAGACATTTCAACGTCATGAACATCACACCAATCAGCTTTTTGAAGTCCCATCATGATCGGCACCTCATCATTTGCCACTCGTTTTTTGTAAACAGCAACCTTTAGTTTTCGGAGCGACCTGCGGGAACGTAGGGACGTGGGGATTTGTCATGGTGTGCCACGAGTCGAGTGCCAGCAGAGTAGACTTCCTTCTGAAAGCGAGATCACGTTTACTCGGGCCTGCTAAACACGAAACGGAAGAAGCTCTCTACCGGGGAACTGCGAGGAGCCTCAGAATTAGCAAAACGAGACTAAGCGAAAGTTGCTCATGATATATTTTCAGTGTTAACAGTACCACTGAATGTATCATCGGAGCATCCCAGTGACATCGCAGCGATCTCGTAAAAGGGAAGAATAATGTGGTTTCTTAGATGAGCTACTCTGTCATGGTTCCTTCGACTGTGAATGTTTCCTTTAGCTGTCATTCAAAGCACAGACCTTATGTGAGGAAGTTGTGTCTTGTGCAATGTTGCATTTCAATTTCAGTCCACTTATGGTAAAAGCTGTTGAAACAAATATATTTCAAACAGCTGTACACCTCTCGAGCACTTGTCTCCCAGGCAAGAGATGCCAAGCAGCGTCCGATGTTCCCCGCAAGGGAGCTACTGCACACGCCCGGGACCCGTTACAAAGCCCAATGATTAAAAATGGCGGCACGCAGTCAATGATTTTTGCAAAAGTTTAGACGTCATTGGCTTCCCCAGAAATGCAGCCTGTTATCCTTACAGCTCCTTTTAAATCGGTGTTAACTGGCATCGGCTGGTCACCCAATTTGGAAGCGACTCGTTGACTTTGAACATTGTCCTCGTCATAATTGTGCTTGCTCTTTTTGTCTCACCTCTGCAGCTGGAACTCTTTTGTTCGGTGAACGTCTTGCAATTCATCTTCCTGGCATTGCAGCTAGACAAGTTCATTGTGTGGAGTTGGGTGGTAAGCATGTGTTTATTGTTTGTATGGATTTCTTTAGACCAGTTTTGTGAGTTGGTTGTTTGCTGTACCAGGCACTGCTAAAGATGGAGGATTGAGCAAGTTGTCCCTTCATAATACTTGTAATCTACAGCACACAAGAATGATACTTGTGTGCTGTAGATTACAAGTATCAAGCACTGGTTCGGTTTTACCGTGTAATTGGATGTGCATTCACTTCGGAATTTCTGACTGAAAGTAGGCAAAGAGTTCCTGTTCCTTTCGTTACAAAGCATTGAGTGTCAGACTGCTTTTTGATCTCGAGGAACCTTTATCTCTCTTGATTGACAACTGAGGAACTCTTTCCGGTCTTAGCAGCGATACAATAGAGTAGTAAAGCCTCGTTAATTCAACGCCCTCTAATTCCGAACTTCAAATAATCTCAATTGCCAATCCGGTCCCGTCAAACATGTATATTAGTCAATGGCACAAAACGATCATTAATTCGGAGGCAGTTGGGCGCGCTACGGTTAATTCAGACGAGTTCGGCGGGTGGCGCAAGCTACCGCCTGTTCCGAAGGGAATGACCGCTATCCATCCGAGGTGCACATGTGGTTCTTCCGGGTTTACCCATCTCTTCCAATTTTCTGTGTTTTGCGCCAGTTTTGCTCTGGAACACCGCACGTTCGGCGCACTGGTTCGCGCGCTCCTGGCACGTCGTCATCACGTGCAGCAACTCATTCTACTGGTTTGCTCTCTTCAAAGAGAGGCATGGACAGGTCTTCAGAAACGTGTGCGGAGGGAAAGGTGCCGTTGACAGCGATGTAATCGAGTACTGGAAGCACGCTTCCCGAGCACCTTGCTGCATATGAGCCGAGCATCTTGAACGCAGACGAGACAGCGTTATTTTACAGAGCCCTACCAGGCAAAGCCATAGCACTGAAAGGAGACCCCTGCACAGGCAGCAAAAGAAGTGAAGAGAGGGTCACAGTTCTCGTTGGCGCAAATACGACTGGTACGGTGCGCTTGCCGCTTGTGATTGGAAAGGCGAAGAAGTCTAGATGTTTCAGAAACCTCAAACGACTTCCGATGGACTATCAAGCGAGTCGGAAGGCCCGGATGATGTCTGAAGTTTTTCGAGTTTGGCTGCACCAGCTAGACTGACGCTTTCGCTCGAACAAGTGCAAGGTGTTGATGTTTGTCGATAATTGCAGCGCCCACTCCAACGTGTCGGGACTGGAGTGCATTCAAGTCGTGTGTTTGCCTCCGAACGCTACTGCTGCCCGTCAACCCACGGATCAAGGAATAACTCAGTGCGTGAAAAGCAGATCCAGGAAGCACGTATCGGAGCAAAGGTTGGTGCGCATCGAGGCTGCAAAAGAATACAAAGTTTCACTCCTCAGCGCGATCCCCATTTCGTCATATGTGTGGAACAACACGCCCGCCGAGATTATCGCGAATTGTCTTAAGCACAGCTGCTTTGTTCGGTCCAAAGCTTGCCAGGCGGTGCAGACTCCAGACGTCGCTGAAGACGACGACGACGACCATTTCGACAATGTCCCCCCCCCCCGCCCAAGTGCAACTTGTTGACTACCTTGCGATTGATGACAGTGTTGTTGTGGCCGGTCAGCCGAGTGACCATGAGATCATCAGGGATGTCCTGTCTGACGACGGGCGTGCTTCGGACGAAGATGAAGACTGTCCATGTGGGGAGCCGCCACCGCGTCGCACTGTGCGAGAGGCCATGGAGGCTCTTGTTGTGCTCGAAGAATTTTGCCACAATACCTCTGACAGTACGAGTGCGGTGGAGCACCTGACTGCGCTAAGAGGGAGCAATAACAGATTTCTTTTCAAAATAAAGGTATGTCAGAGAGAAACTTTTTCGCGCAGTTTTCTTTGTCCATTCGATACTTCGAATCGCGGATAATTTGGACATTTTTGCCGGTGCCATGAGATCTGAAATAACGAGGTTTTAATGTAGTAAAGAAGCCTACAGGCCCTCTAAGCAGTAATTAAGATATATATTAGTGAGTGAGTGGCTCATTGTCATGCAATGGGTGACTTGGATTTGTTAAAATAGTGCTCAAACAGGAGAAAAATGCTTGCGACACGGGCAGAGACGGTCGAAGAAATTAAGGAGCTTGGGGTACGCATTGGGGTACTCTGGAAAACCCCCGGGTTCCTAGGAACCTGGTTTTAGATTCGTATCCTCCTGTTATCATTGCCAGCACATCGTTAGAGGGGAACCCCATGGTCTTGGATCTTTTCTCATCATTGCTTGATTGTACCCAATGAAAGTGCAGTAACTTATTGTTAGTTTTTTTTTTTTTTTGTTGATTGAAAGTATTTGGTCAGGTTTTAAATCGGCTTGTTCTCACCTGCCTTTGTTTTTAGAAAAAGCAGGGAAACGTCTAAAAAAAATATGTTTGATGCATGGCTAGATACCACAAAGTAATAAAGGATACAATGTTAGAAGTACTTTTGAGATGGAACCATTATTAGTGATTTTACACCTTAAAGTTGATGTACTTTCGAGTTTGAACTGTTATTAGTGGTCTTACAACACCCAGTGGATAAGTTGAAAAATGTTTCTAAGCTTATAGAGAAGAATCTACTCTTAACATTGTGTGCCTCACATGTTTAGCTACATATTGCAAATAAAGTTTTATTTCTATTTGCCCTAGATGCTGAGCTATCCTTCCTGCAAATCTTCAAGGAGCCCAAAATTTGTGCTTTGAGAAAATGCCATTTTAGCATAAGCTGTAGTGCAACTTCAGCCTGCATAGGTATTATAAATTATTATGACACTAATATTGATCCACAAAATAAGGGACTTGGCAAATCAGAAGCAAAAAACCTGTGGGTTTAAAAATGACCATTTCCCCCCAAAAAAAAACTATTTTTAAAGTTTTTTTGACACCAAAGATTTACGTCTCCCCTTAACCTCATTTGGTAAGAACTGAAGAACCTGCATCCTCTCTTTCAACAAAAGCGTTGAAACTGATGAAAATCTGTATCTTCTTTTTTTTTTTTAATTTTTATTGTTAGTTACATAAAATATCCTTCATGCCAGAGACACAAAGTTAGGTGTGGTGACTTGATTGCTCCCCTGATGCCTTTGGTTCGTGCTTTGTTTGACAGGGATTTTTGAGAGACGGTGGTACTTGAGCCATTGCGCTACTTTAAGCCTAGGTTGGCCATTCATCGAACGAAAGTCTAGGCACACTGCACCAGACTGTCGGCGCAAACGCAACGTCAACTCTTTTTCGGGTTTTACCTTGAGGCGGCTTTGGCGAGAACCAAATTTTACCGCCTAGATTGGTGCCCCATATGAGCACTTTCCACCACACTACCGTAAAATCCCGTAAGGGCGCCCTCCCCCGAGAGATCGCGCATCCCGTTTTTCTGGCTAAATATCTGTAACATAAAAATTCCGAAACATCGCCCACCCCCCCGATTCCCGTTGGACGTCAAGCGATGTCCGACGGGAATCGCGCATCAACGGCGCGATCTGCGGTACCGGTGCGTCCGAGAAGCGAGTTCCCGCGTTTTTGTCTGCGATCTGTGCGCGATATTGGCTCGCGTAACACGCTAGTTGTTCCCGCGTGTATATTGCATTGTGAAATGCGAATTCGCTGCGTTCGCGATTTGCGGTATCCGTTCCCGAGTTCGTAGCGGATTCCTGTGTGTCTGTCCGCAATCTGCGCGCGCGATATAGATTTTTAGCTGTAAGTAACACGCGCGAGCTGTTCCCGCGTGTATATTGCATCGTGAAATGTGATTCTGTTGCGTCCGCGATCTGCGGTGTTTGTTTCTGTGACATGCGAGTTTGTAGCGTATTCCCATGTTTTTGTCCGCGATCTGCGCGCGCGATATCTGTTTCCGTGATAGGCAAGATTGCAGCGGGTTCCCGCGTCTTTATTGCACCATTGAACTTGAATCTGCTGCGTCCGCGATCTGCGGTATCCGTTCCCGTGAGATGCGAGTTCTCGACGGGTTTCCGCGAGTCCTTTGCACCGTGAAACGCGAATCTGCTGCGTCTGCCACTTGCGGTAAACTTTCCCGTGACACAGGAGTTTGTAGCGAATTCCCGCGTGTTTATCGCATCGTGAAACGCGAGTTTGCAGTGTCCGCGATATGCGGTATCAGTTCCTGCGTCACGTGGTTTGTAGCGAGTTCCCCGGCGCTTATCATAAATTTTTGATAAAGTTTTGTCGTGTCATCCCCAAAGATAGCCCACCCCATGTTTTTCGCCATTTATCTCTTCATTTTGGGTGGGCGTCCTTACGGGATTTTACGGTACTAGCAGTTTTGATTACAGCATTTCAATTCTAAGAGAGCAAAAAGAGGAAGGCAATTTCTCGTTTGCATTGACTGTGTCACGCCATGTACATCATGCCACACTTATCGGCTAAGAGATGATTATCGAGTCATCCTCTTGGCGATAGCGTCATTGTCATCGCCACTCTCCTTGTTGCTGCAGGTCGGGTACTCGAGCCGCTATCGCCTGTTGAAGTCGCGGAGCAGAGATAAAGAAGTTCTGTTAGCACAAAATGTACCACAGTTTGACCAGACACATAATTGATAAGTTTCTTCCTCCCACAGCTAAAGGGCTGCAGTCGAAATTCAGTTCCTGCACAAGTAAATTTCAGAGAAGGTGGCCATCATTTTTTTTTTTCATCCTAGATGTGTCTCGCACTGTTCTTGTGGTTCAGTTTAGTGATTTAGATGACGAGCCATTACACAAATTGGGAAGCTTCTTTTCACCAACCAAGAAGCGTCGAAATGTCCCACAAGCAGGAGTTACGGTATGCACAAATAAAACGCAAATTACGCCATACTTTTTACGTTCCTTCCAGCCAGTAGTAAATGAAGACCTCGCCTCACGAGACAGCAGAATACCAGATGAAATAATTAATCTGAGATTAATTTCTTAGAAGGCCAGATCATTCATACCCTGGACAGGACACCAAAGACCTGGCTGTGGTCCGCTCTTTAAACTCAAACGTTTGGAATCTTGCGGCGGTGCACACTACTGCAACAAACCTTTTTTTCACGGAAAGATGACACTGAGGGGCGAAATCTCAAACTGCGATCGGCGTCCGGAAGGGGAGTTGCGCTACCTTTCCTGCCTCCTCCGCGACTCATCCCGAGTCACGGAGGAGAGAGGAAAGGTAGTGCGACTTCCCTTCCAGACGGCAGTCGTAGTTCGAGCTTTCTCTTGAAAAAGGTCCACTGGTCCACCAATGTTTCAGTGCTGCGAGCACCACTTGTCCTCCAGCGGCTACGATATGTTTCCGACGGTGTGCGTGCAGGTGGTGTTTGTGCCGCTGTGGATAGTGATGTGCCTGGCGGTGATCGGAGTCCTGTACGCTATCATCTTTGCGAGCATCTTGCTGCGGACGCCGGAAGTCAGCCACGAGCAGCGGCGCACCAGCCTCCACTCGGCCGTGTCGTACAGCATGATTGTGGGACCATTGCTCGTCTTTCTGGTGCGTGCGTGCATCCTTCCCCCCTCTGTTTGCTGCTTCAGTATCTTTCTTTTGCCGTAGTAAAATGTGGGAACACACTACCGTAATATCCGGAGAGATGCCACAGCCCCGAAAGATAACCCGTCGCCAATTTTTGGCCCGATTTGCTATTTTTTCAAATGCACCGAAAGATAGCCCACATCTAGTAATTGTCGAGCCCTGGCCAATGGTGACCACGGCAGAAATGGTGTTACTGAGCCACGGCGGGAGATGAGCGAACATTGCCGACTGGGAAAGGAGAGTCGTCTTTAGTTCATCGCCCCTCCCTGCGATCGCGAGTTTCGTAAAGCACAAAATCTAAAAAACTAGCATTTTTTCGACTTAGCGAAAGTTAGCGCACTCCTTATTTTCACTTCATTTGCTTTCGATCTTAGATGGGCTATTTCTAGATATTACAGTAGAGATTTTTTTGAAAAGCATCTAGCTTAATGGAACTTGACAGCCAACCAACAATGATGCAACCATAATGAACAATCGGCGGCCGAGCATGCGGAGCGAAAGGCTCGTGTCGCAGGACCCAATGATGCCTGTTTCGATCCTCACCCCTGCCTCTTTCAGTCTGAATAAGCATCCTACCAGCACGCAGTCGCACGTCAGTACTGCGTGATGCAGCCATTAAAGACCCCAGGCTAGCAGTGGTACTACACTGGCTGGGTTTCTCATCTACGGCGTAAACCAGCGTTGCCATACTTACGTTAGCGCCGTCTAAACACGAACACTGTTAGTCTGTTTCTTTGGCTGCCCTAGGTATTGCTGTGATAGCGATTTGACAGGATCTGATATGGCTATACAGTGCAATCCACTTATAATGATGTACCGCTTTCAGTTTCGAGAGTTTCTAGTCCAGATACGACGATAATCGGTTATAACGATTGAATTGTCAGGTTTTTTCAGTATTGTTAAAAGTAAATAGCACTGTGATTGCACTTGGTCGAACCTGAAATGGCAGCAGTGACGCAGCGAGACAGACTGAGGCAGTTTCATGATGGGGGATTGATGTAACGGAAGTTTGCTTTGACCCGATTAGTAAGGAGGCTGTAACGAGACTGTGCCTCCAACCGCTGCCTCACTCCGTTTGCAGGTGCTGCTGTCCAACAAGCTAGACAGCGAAGAGAGCCTGGGCTACACGGAGACGTGCACCCCGCTCTACGTCACCTTTCTCGTTCTCATCTTCCTGTCCTTTGGCTCCAAGGGAGGCAACCACTGTACGTAGCCTCGGCGTCTCTTCTCGTGTCCATTCCTCGTGCGTGTTCTTCGTTCGTTGTCCTTGTTTGCGTCTTCCAGCAAGCAATAACGAAATCACTCGTTTAGCTACATTAGAAATACTTTTTAGACAATATAGAAGTTTTTCTAAACGTGCTCTTTGTTTAGTGGGGCTGAAGATACCATCCAGTCTGTTGCCAAGTAACAAGTTCAACAAAAGTTGGACTCAATTATGACTACTATTCGCACACACAAAGCAGTTGAACTTCAGTCGATCTTTGCGTTAAAGTTTTGAAAAGGTTGAACGTGGTAAGGTATGTTGCTGGGCTAGTTGGTTCATCCATCGCAAAAAAAGAGATACACGATGTAAACAGGACAAGTGCTAAGATCAATATCGCTTGTCCTGTTCACTTTGTGTTGCTGTCTTTTTTTTTGGCGTTATTTTATATGTTAAACTTGAACCCGGTAGTACTCTATAACCTCGGCAATTTTGCAACATCCCTACTTGTAAGTGACCAAGCGAGAGAAAGAAAGAAAAGCTTATGAAGGCAACAGCTCCACTTCGAAGAGCACAAAGCAGCACACAGGGGATCCAATGTTGCCCCGACTGGATGATCCGGTGCCACGCTGCTACGGGGCCTGAAACTCGTCCCCCACCGGTGTGCTTACCGCATTTAAAAAACTGGTCGCTCGATTTCCACCTGGTGACGTCGTAGAACTTTAATCACTGTATGTGTTCCAGAGTATTACATTCGATAGCGTCCACTGTTATTGTTCAATTTTAGCTTTGATCGGCCATTTTGGCGCCAAAACATGTATGGTGGGAGGGGAAGACTGCCAACTCCCGTCTTCTAAGCGGACGCGCCGCAAGTTACCACTGATGTTAAGACGCGCCAAGGTCTGGACGCGCCTTCTGAAATCACCGGTGAGACATGGGTGGATAAGTTGTGCCGCAAAACCTTGTAGATTAAAATTTCAGGAAAACAGCACGCTCCTGTCATTCGTGCTGATCTCCAATGAAAGTTCCTGCAAGAAGCTTTTTCCGTCTGTTTTTATGCAAAAAGTTGGGGAAGAAAGTTGGTGAAGAGAAGTGAGCTAGAGCAAAAAAGGCAATATCTGCATGCTGAACCTGCACAGCGCGCTTGTTTGTCTTGAGTTCAGTTGCTGCACAAAGCACTCCAAGAACTTTTTGACCCTAACTCGTTTTAACCCACAAAAAAAAAAATTTGTTTTTGGGGGGGGGGGGGGGGGTTGGGGGGGGTTGTGCTTAGCTTGTATCTTGTTTGCCGGCCTGGGAAGCACGCGCCGCTGGACTCTTGTTTGTCGTATGTTTGACAGTTGCATTTTTTATACAATTTTGGGAATCCGTTCGCAGCGGAGTGGAGTGGCATGGTTTCGGTTTTGATCAAACAGCCGTCGTCTCCTCTCACACAATGAAGCACGCGCAACTGCAAGCCTGTCGAAGTTGCCTTCAAGTGCATGCGGACATGATTGCACAACAGAGGCACCACCCGGGACGCTTGCAATCCATTGTCTTACGTTTGCTCAATTTTGACTAAAATCTGGCACGTTGGGAACCAGTAAAACGGTGGCACATGGTCTTTCGGAATTGCTTGGCATCGCCTACAGCACTGTACACTTGTGGGATGTCTCAGCAGTAAAAACACAAGCAGCGAGTTCTGTCACTACACATCACATCAGAACTCAACACAGCACAAAGTGCCCTTCGTTTGTACAGCACTTAAAACAAATATTTTTATTTTTCTAAGAATGTTTGCTCCAAAAGCCACTTTTGCTGGTCCGAAACACTGTCTTGGCTGCTTCAAAAGCCACTTTTGCTGCTCCAAAACACAGTTTTGGTTGCTCCAAAGGCCACATTTGCTGCTCCGAAATGGCTTATGCCAATCACATCACTGCATAGGTTTTAATCCACTGTGCGGCGGGCCAGCAGGCGCCCCTTTCTGCCAAGCCTTGCACACTGCCGAGTAGATACTAGAAAATGTGCAAGTACAAAAATATTATTAAATAAATAAATGAATGAAAGCCACTAAGGTCAAGCCTCTTCACAGTATACCTCTAAATTTGGAATAAATAGAGCATGGGAAAGAATCTCGTATTGCTACTAAGCACAGACATTCATTTACCCCCTCCACAACCTAAAGTTACAGTCACAACCTAGCATGTGCACCTTCCGCCCTACAGACCGACCACTTTGTTTTCTGCCCCACGGAAAACAGGTCAGTCAAAGTCCCCCCCCCCCCCCAACAGTTTGATCCCCTCGATTGATATGGTCGACGCTGTCCCCCACGGTTAATTCCATCTGCTTCTACGTAACCAGGGTGGTTCGGCATCCGCAAGGACTTCTGCCAGTTCCTCCTGGGAGCCTGTCCCCTGCTTCAAGAGTACGGCAACATCTCGTACAGCCTGCACAACAACGAGGTGGAGGGGTCGCCGCCGCGGGAGACTACCGTGGCACCCGAGGTCAAGGTCGCGCCCCGCCAGAGGCCCCGGCCCTCCATCTTGGCGGAGCCCCGGCCGGTCGTGGTGGCGCTGGCCATCGACACGCCGGATTGAGGGGTCCACGGAACTGCACAGTTTTCGGTCTGCAGCTTGCTAGGAAGCCAAAGGCTGGTTTACACATTTGCGTGGCGGCAGCATGGCCATCCGCGTTATAACCGTAGAGTTAAAGCTAAATCTAGAAGAAAACGTCCCATGCATCCCGGCAGCTTCGGAGCGGCGGTGGATGGACGCAGACGTCAGTGGCCTTGATGCGACCGTATTGCTGCCGACGGTTTGATATATTCGAAGGAGGAAAACATGACTTCCGAAATCTGTATCTACTGTAGATCAAAAAAGAAATTAACGGTGCTTTTTTTATTGTAAAAATAAACTATGCATCGCCGAACGCTCATTCTCCGCCCAATTGTAGGACTGGCGGACCAAACCAGGTGCCAAAGTTTAAGAACAAAACCTTTACCTTATTCAAAAGATGTATGTGATTTTTTTAAACTTCAATAAAAAAGTGGAGCCCATTTCTCCCCTATTTTTGGTAACTGGTGCCTTGAAGCTCCATATATTTGAAAGCTTTGGCGGCCGCCATTTACCTATGTAAAATTTAATAAAATTAACTTGTAACTTAAGGATGAGGTAACGGTTAGTGCTGAAACTTTGGCATCTCACTCAGGCCGCAAGTGGTACATTTGGGCAGAGAACGGGCGTTTGGCGATGCATGGTTCGTTTTTGCGGTTAAAAAGAAACCTGTAACCACTTTTAATGCCCTGTAGTGCGTTTAGTGTTTTTCTAGTTTTATTGTGTAGAAAAACGTCTGCGGCTTGCGCCGTACAAACATCAATCAATTTCGCAAGCACTCGAACAACTTCAACCCGTCGCGGCAAAACGAACGTGTCTAACCCATGTTTTCTGCCTTCTTTCTCCACTTTGCTGTTCCTCCCTTTCCCGTTCTTTCTCTCGGTGCTGACGATTTGTCAAGGCCCGCCCCAGTCTTGACCCCCTTGTTGCAACCGGCACGCTGGTGCCATCTAGCAGGTAGCCCTGGAACATTTCCGTTCTGTGCATAACTTAACCGAAGGTCCAGCAGTATTTGTGAAATGAAATCTGTACACTATCTACGAAAAATGTCACTTACATAACACTGTGACAATTATTTCGAGACTTCATAGACAAATAATGTGTAAAAAAGAAGAAATACGAGAAAACGTATGCAGAGAGCAAGTCGTCTGCTTCTTGCACAGGTGACGTCAGAATGACGCCGAGCTCTGATTGGCTTTGATTGAAAGAATTGTGGGTAGACCTCAAAGCTAGATGCCTTAAGGTCTACCCACTATATTTTTCGATTGGCCAATAAGAGCTCTGTGTTCTGGCATTATCACAACCCCTGTGCAAGGAGCGGACGAACTTGCTCTCCGCATAAGCAAATCGGAAGTTTTCTAAGGCCACTTGACGGATGGCACTAGTGTGTCCCTTCATCGTAAGCAATCGCACGAGGTTTCGACATAGTCGATCAGACTCGAGCGCAAATCTGTGGACCAGCCTTTGCAGGTTGCAGCGGGACGGGCGCAAACTGTAATCAGACCGTTGCTGCGCTGACGGCGGCTAGGAAAGTGTTGCACTTCACGTTCGGAAGTCCATGGGAGGTGGAAATGCTTTCTTTGCTAGCTCTGGTTTACTCTCGCTTAATTTGTTTTTGGTGCTGCAGACGGGCTGCGACGCAAGACAAAAAGTTTACGTCGGACGAATGGTTTCGACAATGGGCCGATTTGAGCGTTGTATGCTTTGTACGGGACAGCATACACTGCTCTTGAGCTAAAGAAGTCTGCCCTCGCAACTTGCGTTATAGACTGTGTCTGCATCTCTATTTTTTTTGTTTGAGTAATGCATCTAGGTTCCTGGATGACGGCCCGACCCGTCGCGTTCGCCAGATGTAATTTGGGCATCTTGGAAAGTCCCTTTCTCCCGGCTCGGAGATATTTTATCTTCAAACGGTTCATCGGTGCCTTTGATTCTTGCCTGAAAAGCTGCAAATTGGAGCCGGAAGCTCAGAAGCGCCACGTTGGAGAGGGGGAACTTTGTGATCGACGTTATGCCTGCCCAGAGGTTCGTCTTCGATGGCAGCCTTTGATTTCTCCTCTTTTGTCGTGCGCGTGAGAGAACCCTGAAAGAAGCACGAATCTAGATGACGATTCACAACTTCACGCTTCATCTAACCCCAATTCCACGTTTGCTGACCAAGATTTACGAAGTGCTCCGTCTCTCTTCTAAGGGTGCGTACGCCACGGCAGTTCGGAGCACCTACACACTTATTCTGGGTCAGCGGTGCGAACTGGGGTTTTTAACAAATGGAACGGTTTGCGCCACAGTGCTCTCATCCATCGCCTTCTTCCAAAGCGAAAGGAGACATGCAAGTTCCCAGTACCTCCACGGATCGATGCAGCTCCCTCTCAGGAAAACGCTCGACGAGAACCGTGAGTGTTGCCTGCATGTGGTCACACAAAAAAAAAGGATAAGTGACGTTTGAATCTTATTGACGGGACGGTAGTTTGGCACTCCGTAGTACACTTGGCACCGAAGCGATGCCTCGATGCTTGGAGCAGGAGTGCCATTTTGTGCCTTATGAGTTCAAAGAGCCAGTTTGTGCGCACTTCAGCGTGCGTCCCTTCTCGTCACTGTTGTTTTCTTTTCCGTCATTTCACGGCAGCTGCATCCTCAAAAGTTCAGTCGTAGGCGTCTGTTTTGCCCCTACCCGACGTGTCGTCATGTTTTGTTCTCGTTGGTGTTGTGCAGTTGTTGCGTTTGTTTAGGTGTGCACCCACGGCCGGGCGGCTTAATCGTGTCGGAGGGGGGTGGAGGTGCGTTGTGTTTCTGCAATTCACTATGCATATCAGCTGCCCCTCTACCGACCCCTGCGACGTTTCCGTTTTGTTCGACGTGCAACTAGTCCTTGTACATAAACCAGAAACTTCTTTTTGTTTTTTTCTGTTCTGTAATCTGTTTGGACACCTTTATTTATGATGCATTTGTGCGAGTGATACTTTGGCGCGGTGTACGGCGAGCGAGTGTCCTTGATTTGTCACGTGATTAGGTGTCGGCCATTGGGTTGCCTTGGAAGAGGTGTGAGGGGGAGGCAATATGAGAGGTCTCCAGGTTTCTGCAATGTTGTGTGATTCAAGAGAAATTGAACGAGGAATTTGCTTGTATTTAGTTTTCAACTCGACTCAGACTGGCAATAAAGGCGTAGCTTGTGTGGTCTTTCTGTAGCACAAGCCCAACAAAAGAGTAAGCAAAGTGGTCAGAGTTGCAAGTGTCAACAACCTAGGCCTGGCCTAATTCAAGAAACAAGCACAATCTGGGTCTTTAACCTGTGTATCACAAACTCTAGCCCCTCCCTCTCTGTGAGGTAACTAAACTTCAAGAAAAGGGACACATTCTACGACTGTCTACCACTGAACTTGCAGAAGGAATAAAAGATGTCAGTTAATGTTTACTCTGAAGTTTTCTCTTCCTCTTTGCTGTCACATGCAATAGGCTTGCAGCTCGCACATGGCAAGAGCCCCTAAGGAAGCTACGCTTCAGGGTAAGAACACTTGAGCCATCTTGGTGCTCTAAATCATAGTTGCCAGTTACCTGAAAACGCAAAAACCGCCTTTTCGTTTTCTAGAATGGAACTTGTCTTGCAAATAGCGTCATTGGCGCCAGTGCGCGAGGTCTTGTGCCCCTTGCGGCCCTTGGGAGCAAACGGCAGCGCAGCACTGAAACGCACGGTCATTGGAAGCGAATGGCGGCGGAGCACTCGCTCCGGGGTGCGGGGGGCTGACAGTGCTGTGGAAGCTATGTAATCCTTGGACCAGTTCACTTTTGTCTTTTGCCACCATATCTCTTCCTCGCGCATACCCACGCGCAGAGAACGGGGAGGTGATGAAAGGGAGGTGGCTGCTTTGAGTAAAACTGGCAGAGAGCTTTCGAAGGAAATAAGGTACGGAATAGTCCGCTATGTTTTCAATTTTTCGTACCGAAAGCATGTTTTTAACTTTCTACCCTCTTTCTTTTGGCCCACTAAACGATATGCTATTACAGCGCTGACTGGCACCTGGCAACTTCTGCACGAAACAGTGAGTAAACAAGAGACGGGAAAAAGAAACAAAACAATTAACCTGATAAAACTCCCTTTGCATGCCTACACGTGCCTACACAAACTTTCCGCAATAAAAGATGACTCATCAATCCTCTCGCTATCTTATCTATCGTAAAGGAGCCATGAAACGATTTATTTCGCTAAATACTGCTTAGAACCACTTCCTAACAATAATTGAATAAAGTTTCTCTTTCTAGGCAATGGCAGTCTCCAAAAAAATTTGAGAAATATGAGCATCGTTCATCCCCTCAACTCGGAGCCAGAACAAACGCGTGCTGATCTCCAAGCATTGTTAGAGTTCGGCTATTCTCATTACCGCAGTGGTCGGACACGAGCCACAGGTGGTGCACGAAAGCACCCGATGTCAAAAGCCCTGTGTCAAATACCCTGCGGCAAACACCCCGTCCTTTTTGTCCCGCTTTCAAAAACCCCAGTTTCAGAAGCCCATGACGCGAATCCCCCTTGTCAGGTGGCCGGTTCCTCAACGTGACGGCGGAGCATTCTGCTTTTAACTGTGCACGCGCGATTGTGTAACGTAATCATGACCAGGGGCGGATGCAGGAATTTCCTGAGGGGGGGGGGGGTCAGGTGTTGTTCAGCGTACCATTTGTTTAGGAACCCCCTCCCCCTCTCCCTCGTTTCACGCCCTAAATTTTACACATGAAGAAATCAAGAGGGGGGTCAGGACATCCGGACCCCCCCTCTAAATCCGCCCCTGATTTTTCATGATGTACCCGGGACTTAAGTAATGAATAACTGGATAAAGCATCCGTTCTTCAGGCGTGGACTACATTCACGCTTTGCGATGTTCGAAGTGAAAATACGCAGACAATATAATTCACTGGCAAAACATTTGAAGTTAAAGCTATTATCGATAAGCATTGAGCCGAAGCTTTCGTCGGCTCTGAAGCATGCGCGGATTCACAGTTCCGACGAAGTGGGTTCTGTCAAAACTGTTAAACCGAAGCTCATGGCGCCATATTTATCACAGCACCAAACACCAGTTCCATTCTTCGTACGTCGTTCTAAAAGAGAATATTTGTAGTCATATAGGTAGATAAAGTTCATAACTCTGCGTCTGAGTATCCCTCTATGACAGAGGAGTGCGTCGCTGGTGATGCAGATTTATGCAATTCGCCACTTGTACGTCATTTTAAGTTTTTCGGCAGTTGAAGTTAGCCTTATTTTGTTTTTTTCTTTCAATTACAAGACCCTTAGTAGGCGCTCAACAGATTCAGTTAAGACATGGAACAATGCTGGTTGAAGCGCGAAGAGGGTGAGACGGGGCAGTGAGGACGGGGCATTTGGCACGCCTTGAATACGGGACGCGTGGTTTTCGAAACGTGGGGCTAATGAAGCGGAGCTTCTACACCCCGAGCACGGTGACCCCGAGCCATTGCCCGAGTGTAGGCCGAGGCATTGATTGTTAAAGGACACATGCAAAGAAAAAAAAACATTTTTTTTAAACAGCTTAGATGGAAAAAGGATATTATAAAACGATTTTACAACGAAGAAAAAAAAATTTTTAGAGCTATATTTACGGCGCTATACGAATTTGTAGTTGGCGCCCGCTGGAGCCGCCGCTGGTCACGTGGTAGGCCCGCGCGCCGCCGCCCTGCGTCGCCGAGCCGTAAAGCGACGCCGCCGCCGCACGCTGAGCGTTGTGCGAACGCCGCTTCAACGCGTTTCTCCACGCCGCCGTCGCCGCCGCCGCAGAAGTTCGTCTGGTTCGGGGCGCCGCCGCCGTCATCTGACCGGCGCACAGGTCGATCACGTCTGCTTGCGCTTTTTCAGGAGTTTCCTTTGGGCTCTAAAAGTTACTTATTCATCTTAGTTTTTTGTTATACTTCAAACAAAGATGAATAAGTTACTTTTAGAGGCCATAGGAAGCTTCCGAAAGAGCGCGAGCACCACGTGACAAATATGGGCCCGTCACGTGATAAATAAGGGCCACTTTTCCGTGGCGCCCGCGGGCGCCCACTACAAATTCGATAGCGCCGTAAATATAGCTCTAAAAATTTTTTTTCTTCGTTGTAAAATCGTTTTATGATATCCTTTTTCCATCTAAGCTGTTAAAAAAAAAAATGTTTTTTTTCTTTGCATGTGTCCTTTAAGAGGCGAAGTCGAGTGCTCACGCAGTTCTCGTGTCCAATCCATGAGCCGCGCCCGACTGTCGTCAGGCGGCTATTTTTGATCCCACAATTAGCTTTGCACAAGCAAGACTCAAAGAAATAGTCCCTTTTTATCCTCGCAATTGCACCGCGACAAAGAAGCGTCATAATCAGCGGCGGTCTGTGCGAGTATATACTACTTGGGCCCAGGGGCGGATCCAGAACTCCGTTTGTTTTTTGTTTTTGTTTGGGGGGGGGGGGGGGGCAGAAAATTTGTAAGGATACTATTTTCCCATTCTTTCTTGTGCACCGGCGGGTCCACTCATGTCAAATTGCCCTCCGAGAAGGGGGGGGGGGGGGTCGACTTCGTTGGGGGGGGGGGGGGGGGGGGCGGCCGCCCCCCCCCCCCCTTGGATCCGCCACTTTGGGCCAGACTAGGACCAGGACTCTGCAAAGTCATGAACATTCCAGCCCGATAACGTAGCAGAGGCGATCAAGGAGATCGCAGCGTTGGTCGAGGCGGAAGAACTTCCACGAGGGAATCCTGCTACACTGCTCGTGGCACGTGTCTTTTACCAGGGGCGGATGCAGGAATTTCCAGAGGGGGGGGCGGGGGGGGGGGAGGGGTTCAGGTGTTGGTCAGCGTACCATATGTTTAGGAACCCCCCCCCCCCCCCCCGTTTCCACGCCCGAAATTTTTACACATGCAGAAATCAAGAGGGGGGTCAGGACATCCGGACCCCCCCCCCCCCCCTTTAAATCCGCCCCTGTCTTGCACGTTCCCACTACAATGGTTGGTGGTGTTTGTAAGAAACGCCAAGCGTGAACTTTCTCTATCAAGGTGTTTTACCTTTACTTAAGTTCCTTGATAAAATTCACACTTTTCTCGGCAAAAACGAGTCGGGGCGGATCCAGAACTCCGTTTTGGGGGGGAGAGGGAGGGGGAAATTTGTAAGGATAACGGAATGGTTCTCCAACTTCAGAGTACAAGTGTGCCTGCTAGGGTGCGACCTACCCTATTTTGAACCCTCGTCCTTGAGTACCGAGCATTCTACCACCTGGCAGGCCGGTAATCGGTTTTATTTCGGGGGGGGGGTCTACCCATGTCAAATAGCCCCCCAAGAAGGGGGAGGGGGGCGTCGACTTAGTTTGGTGTGGGGCGGCCGCCCCCATCGCCCCCCCCCCCCCCCCCCCCCCGCCCTTGGATCCGCCCCTGAAACGAGTAGGAGGGACTACCACCATCGTGTGATGACTTCGCGTTTGCTCCAGCGTACGCTCTTTGCCTTCCATCGTGCTTTGGCTGCACGTGCTCACGAGACGCGGAAACGACATCGAAAGCAGAAAGTTCGCTTTGGAAGCGATGCCGCGGGTCTTCTAGTGCAGATCTTATGTTGCGACACACTAGAGTAGAGTTCACTTGAGCCTTCCTTCTGGTTTGATTTTCGTTTTGCAAGGATTTTAGAGAGTGGATTTCGCATGAAAGATGTGGGTGCCAGTTTAAACCGCTGGGAGAAGCTTACGTCGCGTACAGATGAATTTCACCCCAGGTTTTTTTTTCTGTTGGTTTGATATAGACTTAAAGTATCGCTAGACGGCGCTATTTCGTGCGTATAACATATCGTTTACTTTTTGGGTGCCTGGGACCTAAGATGTCGGATAGCAATTTGGATAGAACTTCGGACCCCGCATTGATCTGTTCCTTCAAACTTGCGCTATCTCCAAAATGCAAACGCGTTGGGGGAGGGGGGATCTATAGACCTTTCCAGCGGCAGTCTCGAACGAAGCGCCCGGGCGGAAAATGCTGAGTCACTGAGCTGTGGACGCATGAGCAGCATCCGATATACCGCACAGCAGACCAACAGCGCATACTCAGAAGGCGTTCCACAGCTCAGCAGACAAAGATGGCAGCGCGCAGAAGGCGCTTTTTGGAAAGGTCTATAGTAGGGATGCCGCAAACTTTTTTCGAATCGAAGTTTCGATGATCGAATCAAGCGATTCGGAAGGTTCGAAAGATTTCGCATTTTCGAATTTTCTATTTCGTACAATTCGACGGAAGTCGAATTTTCGAACTTGTTAAGCTAAGAAGTTCGACGCTTTTCGAACCGTCGAACTTATTACGCTAAAAAATTCGATCCTTTTCGAACTTTCGACCTTATCACACTGCGAAATTCGATGCTTGTCGAACTTCCGAACTTGACTGACCAAAAAATTCGATGATTTTCGAACTTTCGAATTTCTTGCACTAAAAAGTTTGAAGCTGTTCGAACTTTCGAATTTCCTATGCTAAGGAAATCAATAATTTTCGAACTTTCGAACCTATTTATCAATAGAATTCGAAAAGTTTCGAACTTTCGAATCCTGAAAAGTCAGTAGTTCGACGAACTTCGAACTTTTAGGGTAAAAGTTCGACGTTCGTCGAACTTCGAAAGACCGGCGGACGGTTTCATTTGAATTCAAGTAGTGAGGTACATTTGTAATTTTGTTTTCTCGAACTTTTACATGCGGTGTTCCGTTCTTTACGAAAGACAATGCCGTTTATTTCAATGTTCTGGCATGTTTAGTTTTAAAGAAATAAATTCCCGAAGGAGCGAGGAAGGACGACGGGTTTTTGACGATTATCGTTTGTGCCAGATTTGAAGCGCGATGTAGCCGAAGCTGTTTATGGTAGAGATGTTAAACTTTTTAAGAATGATCTATGTATAGCCTAGATAAGTGTCGTCTTAAGATATGACTATTGTTATTCAAGGTGAGTTTCGAAGAAATGTCCAAACATGTATCTACGTGCAATTATGCCCTAAATTTGGTATTTATTTTCGTCTAAGTTGTTTGAGGTATCGCTCGCATTTAAATTAACACCACAGACAGTACATATCATTGCCATCTATCTGCAGAATACAAAATAATGTATTTATTGTTTTTTCACGTTAAGGAATAAATTAACTCATGGGAGAAGATTTCTAATATTGTTCAAGTTCAGCACGTCATTAAAAGAAAACATTTTTTTTTTCGCTTCACGTTCCTGGGACGTGTTTCTTTTAGCCTGTACACATTTTGGTAGGAGAAAGTTGTTTCGAAGTTCTGAACATCTGAATATGCAAGAATACAACACATCCGGCGAGTTCTTGATAGTTTTTTCTTTCTCCAGCTTTTTATCCCCGCATTTATTATTATTTATTTATTTTTTTACCATTGGCACAGTTATTTAGGTTGTAAAGACATAGCTTTGAGCTTCCGAACCTCTAAGCATGTGACGAGTAGTGCCTTCTGACAACGAGTTTGTAACAATGACCATCTACGCGATCTTTTATGCAGTGAAGAGCGACAGTAGCTATACATAGGCATAAATAATTTCAGATTAAAATAAGCTCGACCACACCCTCTTTTCCCGTATTGTTTTCTTTAACAGACCGAAATATCTGGAAGGGGGGAAGGGGGGCTGAGCCCCCCCCCCCCCCCTTCCCCTCTTCCCTCCCCCGTTTTTCCTCTTCCGACGCCACTTGTATGGTAGAACGCTCCTCGACCTCGAGTTGTGTCGGCTTCTGTGCTTTTTGCGAGGCGTGCAAGGGGTGGGGAGGTAGTTTGCCAGGTCGCTTCAAGGTTTTTCTGAGCCTCAACCTCCTGCCCGGCCCTGGCCATTTCGAGCTGGATGAGTATCGTAAAACAGTGTGTTCGTGTGATCACTACTGCGTGATGCACGTGAAACAACCCCCCCCCCCCCCCCCCCCCCCCCCCCGGGCTGGCGGTCACAACCCCCCCCCCCGGGCTGGCGGTCACAATTACTGATCTATGGTCGCACGTCACTCTGCACTGGCAAATATTCCAGCACATCCGGGACACTTGTCGTCTCATTTAATTGCCTGACCAACTTCGCAGAGTCTAGATATCACACCCTAACTTTTCTAAACTTGATTTCGTGAAAACCAGTGAGTCGTGAAAACGTTATTTGAAACTGAAACTGTGGAGGAACTTGAAAACTGGACTTCGAACTTTGAAAACTTGGACTTGAAAAAAATGCAAAATCTTCGAAGTTTTTTTTTTTTTTTTTTTCGAATTCAGCGTTAAAAGAGAATCGAAACTTTTGACCTTTTCGAACTTTATGCAGAAATAAATTCGAAATCTTCGAATTGTTCGAACTTCATGTCTATAAAAATTCGAAGCGTTCGAAGTTTTCGAATTTTATTTCCAAAGAATTTCGAAATCTTCGAACTTTTCGAACTTCAGATCTTAAGAAATTCAGATTTTTCGAATATCTCGAATTTCAAGTTAGGAAAGTTCGAAATCTTCGAATTTATCGAACCTCAAGTAAAAAAATATTCGAAATATTCGAACCCGAAATTTTAGAAACCGTGAAAGCTTCGAACTTTCCGAATTCGAAACTCTACTGTGATCGAAAGTTGCGAATTTTTTGAATTCGAACCTCGGTCGGTACGAAAATATCTAAATTTTTTTAAATCGAACCTCAGTTCGCTTCGCAAATATCGAAACCTTTCGAAATCGAACCTAGGGTGGTTCGCGACATCCCTAGTCTATAGGATCGTGACAGGTAGCCATTAAATTCCCACTTAGGATCATTTCTCCTTTTTTTTTTATCTCGGCAAGTTATGATTGAGAAAAAAAAAAGTATTTTCATTCGCCTTTATGCTCTTCCTGCCAGTGAGGAAGAACTGTGGCGGACACGCAAACGTGGCCTACTCAAGAACGTGTCTAAACAATAAAAAAAAAAAGTGAGTAGCGTGTTTGGCATACATGTACGTAACGCGTTACAAGTAACGAGTTACTTGTACCTAGTTACTATTTTCGGTAACGAGTAACGTATTTAGTTACTTTTCTAGAAAAGGAACGAGTAACGGTATTTAGCTACTTTGAAGGCCAAGTAACGAGTAACGGTATCTGGTTACTTTTGAGGAGTAACGTGTACAACACCGCTTGAACGGCCTTGTTTTTATTCTAGCCTGAGTATGCGTCTATTGTGACAAAGGCAGATGGGCAACCCGAAAAACAAGTAACCAGTATGACAGTACAGCAACGTATATCACTGAACACGTCAGTCGAACGGTTCGACTGACGTGTCCAGCGATAAACGTTGCTGTACTGAACTCTACAGCTGGGAATATCCTTCACCCAGCGAGCACAATCAGGTTCGTTGGTTGAACCTTCTAGAAACGGGTACGGACCAAATGTAAACCCGGAGGTTGCAAACACGGGGAGGCACATAACCCATTACCCGCTGTCCTCAATGAAGGCGCAGTTCTCGAAGATTCACCAGCTCTTCCTGAAGCACAACGCTGCCGTTCCTTCTAGCGCGTCGGTAGAACGACTCTTCAGCGTCGCCGGAGATGTATTTTCAAGGAAGGGCGGAAACATAACTGATGAAAACTTCTACAGGCAGCTGCTGCTGAAAGGCAATGACTACTAAAAAGAAAACAATAAACCATGAAACGAAAACAGTTGTGCATTTGGTCGTCAAAGTAACGTGGAAAGTAACTCGTTACTTTTGAGGTAACTACGCGTTCCTTTTGAGAATCGGTAACGAGTAACGTATTTAGTTACTTTTTGAGCGAGTAAAGAGTAACGGTATTTAGTTACTTTTTTTGGGTAACGTGTACATGTCTGGTGTTTGGTTTACAACCGAAGGGTGATGGGCTCGAATCCCGTTTATTTTTAAGGCGAATTAATTACTTTATAAAGTAAAATCATTTGAGATATCCGGCGACCACTACTTCGCATTACATGACATGTTTTTTTTCATCACTTTCATTCCACGCGTGACGTCACGTTTCACGTGAGCGTTGTGGGTCGTCTGAAATTCCCGCGCGAGGTCATGTAGCTGTGACGTCATCCGGATTTTGGCGTCACGCCACCGACGCCGGCATTTCTGCAACACAAGCTCCTTAACGCTATCGCGTAAAAAAAAAAAACAAAAAAACAGACATTTGAGATGTGTTGAGGTGCATTGGACATGGAGCCTCGTTTTTGTTAACGCCAACCCTGAAAAAAAAAAAAAAAACTGACGGATTTTTTTTTTTTATTGCGTCAGCAAAATGGTGCGTTCGTAGTGAGTGACGTCGTTACATCATTCGTCTCTGATAATCCGGGAACAGACCTCTTTATGTTAGCGGACAAAAAGTTGAACGAGCACAAATACGGCGGTGTCTTCTAAACCGCGAGCGGTCAAGTGACAACAAAAAAAATCATTCCGTTTCTTTGTTCTTCTATTTCTTGTAACATATGTATAAAGCCGCAATGACACTACTAATGCATCATAAAAAAAACCCCAGCGCCTGCAGAGACGCTGTCTCAGGCGTCTTTCTTCCTTTAGACATTAGTCACCCAAAACCCTCTGCAGATATGTTCCAAGCACACGTATGTCCGAAGCGAACATGCTTTGAAAATTCTTGAGGCGTGTCCGCCCATAATTTTGTCGTCATGCCTGCAGCGAATACCGCGTTTCCTTTGTACAACATTGTCGATCCTTTGTTTCCTCTATTCTGACCCATGGTGCGCGTGTTTCTCAAGTAGGGTAAACACGAAAACACGCCTGTATGCATGGCGGAACAAACAGTGGCAGAACCTCAGGGGCACAAGGAGCACGTATGCCACGTGTGAGAAATGTCGCTGATTTCGGTATACGTTCATATACGCCAGATGAAATATATAGGAACCAATACAGATATATAGTTCAGAAAGCCAGAAAATGAAGCCGCGTGGTGTAGTGGTTAACCGGTTAACACGCCTGACCGGTAGTCAGAAGTCCCGGACATAGAGTTATTAGAATAAATGCTAGAGGCTCAGCTGGCGCTAGTGTCTACGGGACTTCAGGTTGCAAATGGAAGCAGACAGCATGCAGTCTACATTTCCAGCCTCCCTGTGTATTCCTATGGGAAAACGCGCGTGAATTTTGTCTCTTCGCCGGAAAATAACATAAATAACTTTTGTCATTTCGGTTGTACCGGATAGTATGTACCTTTATTGGTATTGTGAAAGTGTAATTGCTTTAGTTACAGAATTTTTCTTTACCAATGAACGATGTTAAACTTCGCTCTATTTCAGGCCCAAACCTCTGTTGCATGGAAGGTATGTAAAAACGAGCGACGATTCTAAGCAAACTAACGATCGAAAGGAATGTAGAGTGTGTTCAAGGTTTGCTAGCATTTCGGTGGTGCTTATATATTGCTAATATGCCCGTCCTGTCATTGGTAAAAAATGACTCCGTCGTGCATCTTTACGACCGGTTAAAAAACATTCGAACGCAAAAGATAAAGCACGTGCATGAGCTACGAAAGGTGTGTCTTATTATTTCCTGTGTCGGACAGTTTTTATCGGGCACCTGCTCTCTGGCTCCCCCTATTTGCTAAGATCTGGAGCGTGCGGGTGATGATTTGAACCCAGAACAAGCATCTTCGCACATATTCATCAGCAGAAAGAATAAAGCAGTACTTATTTATTGCAAATCTGACTATATTACGTGACTTTCAATTTATTTTGATCGTCTGCATGCACAAGGAGTTACTTATCCAGTGTTACTGGTGTTACTGCGTAGTTCTTGCCGTCTCTCTTGGTTTTCCTCATGTCCTTCGTTCGTTTGGCACGTATATCCCCCATGCTGGAAAGCTTCGACGCCGTGTTCGCGTTAACAGTGTCCGACAGTGCACATAAACACACGTTCGAAGCGGTTTTAGCACCGTTTTTCATGCCACGAATTTCAAATAAAAATGCTGTAACTGACCAATTATTTCGACTGCGTGACTGAGAAATGATCCAATGTGCCAACTACGTACAAATTATTCGTGATATTTGCTCTTATAATCGAGCGCAGAGAGAAAATGCACTCGCTTTTTCCCATAGAAATGCATTACCGGAAGTCAATTTCTGACTGCTTGCTGTCTGCTTCAAAATGCAACAGCACACTAGCGCCAGCTGAGCCTCTAGCGTTTATTGTAATAACTTTATAAGACCGACGCGCTGTTTACAAACAAACCCGCGTTTGCCCACACCAGGTGTGGGCACTGCGCGTGCGCAGAAACCGAATTCGCGTGAAGCGAAGCGTCTGCGCACGCGCAGTGCCGTCGACAGCGCCACCGCAGCTGCGTGACGTCAGGGCCGCGTGTTGGTCTATACACATCAGCTTTGCGCGTGCACGCCGAAAGGCGAATCTGCCTTTCGGCAGATTCGCCTTTCGGCAACACTGAGGATGATCACCCCAGAGCCGTATATTAAGAGAGTTTGGACAATAGGCGGAGCAAAGGCCGCCGCCAGCGCCGAATATTCCCCCCACGCTTAGAGCGTAAACTAAATTTGTGCCACAGCGTCGATCAATCAGGAGACCTCTACTCCATCTCACAAATGTCGACAGTGAAGACAAAGGCACAGGCGCGTGAGCCTAGCTCAGCGAAACGCTATTGTTTGTACGAGACCTCGTGCATAGGAGGCACTTTCCAAAGCCACGCGCTCGTGCCCATGCCTTTGTCTGCACTGCTAGAACAGCGTCCTGAGACTGGCTGAAAGAAAGCAGTGCAAAGGGTGGGGTGCGCGAGCGTCTTGAGACGCGGAGTTTCGCTCGGCACGGCTCAAATTATACTTCGTTTCACTTTACCTGCGAGCGAAGCCAAAGCTAGAAGCGCGAGACCAGCGCTTTTTGCATTTCTCCCCAGCTCGCGCGCTCGAGCAAAGCCTGAACGCACGGAGCTTCCGCGCTCGCGCTTCCAGTTTTGCCTTCGCTCGCACATAAGGTGAAACGAAGTATAGTCGTGGCACAAATTTAGAGCACGCGACCACCGCTAGGGGCTGTTTCGCGGCCTGTGGTTGGCCCGAGATGCTCGCCTATTCAAACCAATGTATGGCCAAACTCTCTCAATAAACGGCTCTGGATCACCCGTCCCGGGACTCGCGGGACTGTCCCGCATTGAGGGCACGTGTCCCGCGTACCTAAAGAAATACCTAAAATCTTCAAAATGTTCCGCATTTCACACTGTCGTAAAATCGTAAGTTCGCTGGTAAGCGTGTGAAGCGCGATGGTACGCCATTTTCTATCCAAGCATTGCGGGAAGCGATCGTCGTTCTTGCAGGAGAACCGACGCGCATGCGCCGTTGTGCCTCTTGGTGGCAAAATATTGCAAGCAAAAAATTGAAAATAAATTATTGTAATTATTTTTAAATCATGATGTTCCATGCGGAAGGGTTGCCATCGCGCGACGCAGCCTCTGCTTCGTCGCGCGATGACAGCGCAGCAGAGATTGGTTGCACTATCCCTCCACGGGCCGCGGTGGCGCCGGGGCCGATATGCGCTCCGATAGCAAACCGAAACTTAAAAACCCGTCGAATTTGTGCAGTCTTTCAAAAATCCGTAAAATGCTTCGCGTGCCTTCTATCGTTCTGCAATATGTTGATTTAGTGTTGTTTGATGATGCTGAGCATTTTTCTAATTGAAACCATGCCCTTAAACACAATATTAAAAACAGTAAATTACGAAAAAGTAATGACAAATCTAATTATCCCGGACTTTAATCATTTTCCTAAATAGACCCCTGGCCCAGGACCAAAACGACACAAGCCTTTTTTTGTTGCGACGCGTAGTTTTCGCAATATCGAATTTGTCCACCGTTCATGAAGCACCCTGTATATATACGAGGGGCGTTCATAAAATTTGTTTTATTGTCACGAAGGAATAGAGATTCAGCAATCAAACTCGAGTAGGAGTTGAGACTTTCTCTACATGTTCACCAACAAAAGTTACCCACTTTTTCTAGTGATGCACCACATGCTGGAGGCCATTGTTATAGACCTCCTCGTTTTGAGTGTTCAGAAATCGCTCCACTTCAGCAATCACTTGGTCGCCGTCCTTGAAATGCTTTCCTCTTATTTGGCCAGACTGGAAGCGTCTGCGCCATTTAACCAAAGTGTCATAAACTGGGGCGTTGTCCCCGAACAACGCTCCCAGATTTGAATGAATATCCTTGGCATTGCTTCCCTTCAAATGAAAAAAGCGGATCACTGCATGTGCTTGGCACCGACGGGCGGTGCCATTTTTGTTTCGACTCCCTAGTGGCGTTCCGGGCTATTATAGCATGCGATGTTTATACTGTGCGGAAACTAGAGGGACGCGCGCTCATGATGATGCCTGTTTTGTTCCGTTTTTTACAATTTTTTGTGCCAATAATACGAACTTCATGAACGCCCCTCATGTGTATATATATATATATATATATATATATATATATATATATATATATATATATATATATATATATATATATATATATATTAGGGTTGTGCGAATATTCGAAATTTCGAATAATAGCCTATTCGATATTCACTTCGAGAAGAACTGCACTATTCACGTTTTTCGAAGTGTTGATTGCGGTGGGTTAGCCCCGTTGAGTGCGCTTTTTTCCGCGCACCGGTGTACAGCGGAAAAGCAATCCCCGTGGAAGCGAGCTCCGCGGGTGTTGCTTCTCTGCATTACATTGGAGCTTGGGAAAAAGCGCACTCAACGGAGTAACCCGCCGCGATAACTTGGAAATGTATGAATATCGCAATTGCGTGCTTAGAAGAAAAGCATACATTCAAAGCGGGATGGTGCACGCGTGCCGGCTGCATTTGGGAATAAATGGAAACTTTGTGAATGTGTATATCTACATTGCAGTAAAAGCTCCAAAATTAAACTGTCTGTTATGCAAGAGTATACTATGTTAGGCAGAGGTGCCCTTACAACCTTCGTTCAACATGCGCAATTATTTCTTTTCTGACTCGAGATTAAAGAAAGAATATTTTATATAGCAAGATTTGTAAATTCACTCAATTGGGTATAGTTGGCCATCTCTATAGGATTCATTTTATGCCTAATCCGTCGTTTACTTGCCATCCCAAGACATCAGACTTTATGAAGACACAGTTAAAAAATATAGACAACTTGACTTCTAAATGAACACGTGGAACAACCTTCACAGGTTTAGATGGGTTTCCGTCCAAGCATTGTGCAATGGTGGTGAAAGGCGTGGAAAACTATTCGATATTCGAATCGAAAATATTCGGCTAAAACCAGTATTCGCTTCGAATTCGCTTCGAACTCAAAATCTACTATTCGCACAAGACTAATATATATATATATATATTTTTTTTTTGCAATTCACAGCGGTCGAAAACAACAACATACGGTTCTGAATTTGTGTAGGAGCATGTTGGTAAAAGTAAGAATCGACAGGAAACAATACTGTTTCTTTATTTCTGATGCCGCTGCAGTCGATTTTTATGTTTTCAAAGACACTTTTAATAAAATATTTAACAGCTACCAGTGGCGGAACGCGGGTGATTAGATTATCATCGCGTTCCGCCACTGCTAGCTTTGCGCCTGCTTTACGAGTGGTACCTTTGGCGCGCCCCCGAGTTTCCCACAGGCTTCGAGTCTTTCTAAAAAGAGTTGATTTAGTGGTTTTCAATGACGCTCTCTAAGTTTCTAATTGGAACCTTTTGTCTATTTTCACTAATTAAAAAGGTAATTAACGAATTTTAATTAATTAGCCTACTTATCGCAAAGATTAGCCACCCACATAATGTCCCCCTGCCCGTATAACCCACCTGCACAAACCGCATAAGTAACTTTCACGGCTTTTTCAAATATGTAAAGCTTTAAAAAAAACGTATATATATATATATATATATATATATATATACAGGGTGTTCTTTTTTTATTCTTGCAGATTTGTTTTAAAGAAAGCCATGAAAGCTACACTTATGCGGTTTGTGCGAGTGAGCTATACGCCCAGGGGGACATTATGTGGGTGGCTAATATTTGCGATAAGTTGGCTAATTAATTAAAATTCCCTAATTAACGTTTTAATTAGTGAAAATAGACATATGGTTCCAATTAGAAACTTGTTGAGCGTCGTCCAAAACCCCTAAATCAGTCATTTTCAAAAAGACTTTGAGCGCGTGAGAAGCGTAGTAGTGCACTAAAGTTACCAATCGAGGAGCAGGTACAAGGCTAGCGGTTTCGGTAAGGCGCCCGAGCAATTTTTCCGTCTCTTATCTAGCCCCAGCCTGGTACCTGCATCCACGAGTGGTAACTTCAGCGCACTACTGCGCTTCACACGCGCTCAAAGTCTTTCTAAAAATTAATAATTTAGGGGTTTTGGACGACGCTCAGCAAGTTTCTAATTAGAACCATATGTCTATGGTTCCAATTATGGTTCTAAGCGATAACTTTACCGGCGCTCTTTCTCGCTTAGTTTCGATTTGACGCCGTGTACCAAAGTGACATTTCTTGACCCCGCAGCACCTACTACAAATTTTTTAATCAAAGTTTGATGGCAGGGCTAGACCTGCAATTCCCTGTTACATTATGTGCCCTCGAGTGAAAAATTAAATAAAATAGTTAAAACATTTTAGTTAATTAGCTAATTAATTACCTAATTTCACCTTTTTTCTAGAGGCCGCCATCGCCATTAACACTTCCCTCGGGCTTAAATTACTCTATCTCACGTTCCCTTTTCTTAAAAATTTGGTGCAGCTAAAAAAAAAAAAAAACAAAAAAACACCCTATTATATACACGAACTCATCTCTGTGACGTCACGGCGCGGTGGTGGCGCGTCGGTCGCACTTCCGGTCTGGGGCTGTGGGCAGAAGTCCCCATGCCAGACGTGTATTCCTGCGTTGTTTTGAAAGGAACCAAACATAAACCTGCCTTCTCGTCAAAACGCCGCGACTGGGGCCGTACCAAAAGTGTCGAGAAAGGTTTGAAGGTCAGTTTTCACGTGCTCGGTTCGTCCGAGAATCTGGATATGTGCCGTGAAAATGGAAAAGCAGACGCCGTCGGACAACGATTGCTTGGGCGGGAAGCACTTTGGGTTAAATTCACGGATACTTGTGGTCATCAGATTTATTTGTTTTGTTCCAACATGAACGCCAGAAAACTGTCAAGTGCGGACCACCTGCGGACTACATTTGTGCGTCTTCAAGTTCAAACGGCGGCCTGATTGTTCGCATTGTCGTCTGCTCTTTCAAACGTTTCTGCTTGTCGTCTGCTCTCTTAGACGACGCCGGTCCGTAGACCAAATGTTGGCCCGGTACTTGCGATAAGAAGTAAGTGCAGGCCTCAAAAGACTTAAATTTGAAGGTTGGTAAGCAGGCTCGATGTAAACAGTACGATACAAGGAGATGTTGGTCATTCTTACCAGTGACCAACACCGACTTGTTATGCCTAATTCAGTTGGTCCGATTCTGCTTGCGATTTTCAGTATCGTCGTCGACCATCTCAGCTACGGTTCACGCTTTTGCAGCCCGAGCGGCGTCGCGACTGAAAATTCCGAGCGAAATCTCATCATGCGAATCAGGCTTTAGCGTACAATCTGCGGCGTCCTCGCGGAATGAATCGCCACATGTCACATTATTCACGCGAAGTTTTGCGGTGTAACGAGCCTCGGTAATTTCGCTGAAGCCGCTCAAGATAGTCAGACATCGCCAGGAAGACGTAGAACCAACAATTCGAACGCGAAAAAGGGCAGGGCGACTCACACCGACGCCGACAACATCGCATTTCAATGGTTTGTTTATGGGCGACGGCGAGCTTGTTGCCCACTCCCCCATCGCGCATGCGCGGCGCCGGTGGCGTCCGCTAGGGGCGCTCCGGGCGCTCCGGTTTGTTTGTAAACATGAGTTGGTGTATATATATATATATATATATATATATATATATATATATATATATATATATATATATATATATATATATATATATATATATATATATATATATATATATATACACAAACATATGCAGATGAATGAACCGTACTTAATCTAATGAATCAAAGAATCAAAGTTTTCAGGAACCCGCCGAAAGCCAAAAATTGGCGGAGCCAGGATATATATATATACTCCCAGTAATATATATACATATATTACTGGGAGTGAAAATTATTTAAGATTAATTGCCGCAACACATTTTGCACGTGCATATGCTCTCGGACAGCGCCGGATACTAAATGTGTTAGCAGAGCCAGATTTCGTGGTGTGCGCGGTAATAAATTTCTTCTAATAATGTTGTTGATGTTTTTTCCGCAATCATGACAATACCGCTTTTCTCTTACTCTCCCCTCCCTTCCCCACTTTCCCCTTTCAGTGTTTCCGCATTTCGCTAGCAGAAAGGGGGTCACCCTACCTAGAATATCAAGAGCCCCTGCCCTACAATGAACCATTTTCGGAAATCGCCAGTTCAGGTAGTTCTGGTGCGAAAATACGGGAACAGGTGCCCAAGCGAGTGCGGGCCCGTGGTGAGGACACTCTACCGACCATAAGGAAGCTAGATCCCGCTGGCACGAATTGAGCTACGGTGTTTCGTTTTCTGTCACGTGACGCCTTTTAGTTTTAAAATGGTGGATTCTGAGGTCGTCCCGGTGAGATCTAGAGCAGACACAAAATGGACATGACGGCTACGTCAGCGTTTGACTGGGACTCGTGTCCAATTAGGGGCTAGCAATCGTAACGCACAGACTATTTTTTTTAATGCAAAAATAAACTACGATTGCTTCGGACCGCTAGCGATACATTAGGGTGGAGATGCAATTTACATTTACTTTCGCCTATGCAATTTACTTTCGAGGTAAAAAAAAAAATAAGGAAAAAAAGGGGGGGGGGGGGCACGCTGTACAACCTGGAACAATATCGCCATAGTCTGGCAGCATAAACTCGCGCCGTCTAAACATGTAATGACAAAGTTGTTCTTTTTTTTTATGATCTTGACATGTGATTTGCATCGCGACGAAGATTGCACAAAATCGTATCTGATTACAACTGAATTTGAAATAGAGTAAGAGCTTGACGTCAGTTTTCCCAGCGTTGTTTCAGCAACGGCTAACCCGCCGGCGGCCCGCTGAGAGGCTGGCACCTCCGTTCCCGTAAAAAATCGTCCGTAATGTGAGTTATCCATAATAACGAGTAAAAAAATGCATGTATTTTCCCAGTTTGTACCCGAAAGTGGTGTCCATATAGCGGGGTATATATATATAACGGGGTCCATATTAACGAGACATGACTGTAATTGCATTCTCGACGACGGTTTTAGTATTGCAGCGCGTCCCTTTGACGTACTATTTTGGCTCTGGCCGCGCTTTTTTTTTTTTTTTCTACTGAAGCGATACCAGGCAATCGTTGTGGTCCAACGTTTGAGCGGTGTTACCCTTTAATGATCTCAACCCGAGAAAGAGCTTTCTCATCCTGTCTCAACAAGCAGATGAGAGATCTGCCACACACGCCAGGATTGCGCACACGTCGGCTTCGTTACGTTCGAGAACCAAACATTCGTGACATCCGCGAGCAAGTTATCGAAGACTAGAGGACGACAGGAAAAGAGGAGAAGGGGAGGAGGGCGGAACCGGTATGTATATATATAAGAGCGTCCGTTCATATGTTTACGACGGGACGTCCAGACGACTCTTGTTCCTTTTCCGACCGACAAAAAGAGTGACTTCAGAGTGACTGTCGGAGCGACTTCAGAGTAGGACAGGTCGGGAACATGTCGACACTTGCGATGCTGGTCACCGCGGGGCTGCTTTTGGGCGCGACTGCTTCAAGTTTGCGGAGATCAACTTGTCCAGCGGAGGTATGTTCGTTTGCCGTCGATGTCAAGGGCACCTCTTGCGAGCTCATCTCCCAGGGCGACGGCAAGGAGTGCTACTGCTGCGACGACGACGGCTTGGGTCAGTATAATTTTTTCGCCATCATCTTCGATTTCGCTGTGAGTAGTTAGTTGTGCTCGAAATCGGATCCAATAGGACTGTTGCTCGTGCTACTATAATATCTCGTCTGTTAGGAAACCTTTATAAAACATAAAGAATTCGCGTTATGTAGGGGTTATTCACATGGAACGTACAGTTTGGGCGGACGTCGAGACATCGTTAAATGATTTACTGAAATGGAACCGAAGCAGTGTGAAACAACGCATTTCTAAGAGAGCGAAACACACAAAAAAACCTAGTGAACAAAAAAAAAGTATGAATGTGTCCAAAAACACAAGATTATATGTAACATGGCATCGGCGGCTCCAGAGAAATCAACGGCACCTAGCGTCTAGAACAAAAAGAAATGGAAGGCAGGTTCGCTCCAGCCTCCGATTCACAGCACCATGCGGTCAAAAAAACTAAACAACAAAAATAGGTAAAAAAAAACACGCGATCAAAATTGCCAATAATGACTTCCGTACGGCTTTTATCATTTGTATTTCTAACTCTCCACATCCTTCAGCTTTCTTTTTTCAATTTGTTATGAAAAATATACCTTCTCAAATAATAGTAAAATACCTGATTTAAAAAAAACAAAAAAAAAAAAACAGGAGACGAAGATGACCATGTTTTTTCAGGCGTTTTATTTTCAGTCGCGATGTTTAAACCCTGATACTGCAGGGAGGACACTCGAAGACAAAGTAAAAAGGACAGAAGCAAACGGACGGCCAGCGTTTCAAGACGCTGTCTGTCCACTTTCTTCTGTCCCTGGTGGTTCGAATATCAGCTTCATCTTTTAATTACCTATAATAGGGATGTCGCGAACATTTTTGTCAAATCTGAGGCTCGACGTTCGAACTTTTGTCAAGAATCGACGAAGTTCGACGATGTTCTACTCGTTGAACAGAGTAGTTGCCCGACGTTTACGAAACACTTAAAATACCGGGGAAAGGAAACAATAATTATAAAATAGCCTGTCTCGAAGTTGAGAGAACAAATCCCGCGTTTACGCAGCACTAAGGCAAACATTTGAGCTTTTAATAAACTCGTTATAGTGACAGTTCGAGAAACGAAGTGGGCGGCGCTTATTACGTTACTTCACGTTTCTTGCTTCGTGATTGGTTCCTCAGAGTTCTTATCGGATATTCCGCATTCTCATTGGCTGCGGAACGATAATGAGATGCACGAGACTAGCAACGCACGACGTTTCTAAAGTTGTCTGCGACCAAAGTTCGGGAAAAATTCGAACGTGGTCGGCTCGAACCCCTCGAGGTTCGCGGCATCTATAACGCGCAGTATATATGCTTCCCCTTTTGAGTCTTCTCGAGTCGGAGTCGTGGAGCTGTTGCACGTTTCTTTGATATTTTCTTTTTTTTTTTTTCAGGGCGGCCCGGAAGGACCGAACGGGCGACGTTCAGAGGGCGACGGAGATTCGGAGGCTGCGCTCTTTCCTGCCGGGGCGGCACGCTCGATGCGCGCAACTGCCGCTGCGTCAGACGCTTCTGAGCCTCCTCCCCACAACACGTGCATGTATCTATGTACTCGTACATATTGGAAGGTTTCGAAGAATCGACCCATTTTCGTGTATACGGTTAAATAAAAAAAAATTGTGTTTGTGAACTCATATGCTTGGGGGCCACTCTCTCTCTCAAACGACTACAGTACTGACAAAGCAGGTACGGCCACTGGGCACTGGCGCGTGCTTTTGGAAGGTGCCATCTACGCGCGAGTTCTCGTACAAAGAATAGAGCAGGTCCTGCGTTAATACGCAGTACACTAACAGTGATATTTGTCGCGACACGTCACGGTGAAGTCGCATGGGCATCGGCGTCGCGTTCACGCACCGTGGCGTGCGTGAATAAAAATAGTTCGGAACAAAATAGACATCTGATCATTTTGTTTCAAACGCGTTTGTTTCTTTTTTTTTTTCTTTTTTTCAGGAGCGCGTGGAAGCGCGTCTTCTGGCACGAGCTCATGGCATTGACAGCGGGGGGAAGAGCCCGTATCAGCTATCGCTGTAATCAAGGCATTCGGCTGAGCTATGGGCTGAGCCAACAACGCCTGCGAACGACCGTGCCCTCTTCCTCCATGGGACGTCGTGTCGCAGTCGGACAGTGCCAACTCGGCAGTGGGAGACTCGTGCCCGTTGCCGAGTGTCCTTCGACGCGTTGATTGGACACGGGTCTCGCCCGAGCCCCGACGGAGTCCTCGCGTCCAATCCGCGACTTCGTTAGGCCTCATTGCGATGACGTCAAAATTCTACAATCTCGGAAACAAAGGGTGTATTTTTACTCCCTTTGTCCAATATAAGGCAGCCCAACCGAGCGATATTAAAATAGCTAATGTACGTGTTACTGACCACAAAAAAAAAAAAAAAAACTAATCGGGATTTTCTGGGCCCTACTAAAAAACCTCAGTGTGTTTATTTTTTGTAGTCTTTGATACTGTAAACGACTTAATTTTAGCGAGGACCTAATTTCTGCGAATCGCCTACATTTGGCGAAAAATAGGTGCCGCGAACGATTCTGGTAAAATGTAAACACATTGGAATATCTATATTAAGATCCCACCGCGTCGCGAAAATGAGTATACCCGCGAGTTATTTCAAAACTTCAGCTTTGAGCTAAATCGCGAAATATTCAGCCCGCGAAAAAATAAGCTGTTTACATTACGTACTTTAGCTGTTTATTGAGGTATGTATCACCGTTCTCAAGCCCCTCGTAAAAGTTGGGGCCGTCTGTTCGACGTCAGCGCGCTGTACGTCGAACTGAAGTTTTGGAGTGCATTATCTGGGACAAGGGGTGTAAGAATATACTCTTTTTTTCTCTGATAAAATAGCGCACACCGCTTTGATTATTCTATAGGCGTTATTGACCGAGCTATGTATGCGTTGTTAGTTAGGGCACCGCCACTCGAACCACACGGAGCGAAAGCTCGGGCTGCAGGATCCAGCAGGGATCTTGGGTTTAATACCCACACTCTAAAAAAAAAAAGGGTGTCGTCTTACACCTTTTTGTCCCATATAATGCACCCCCGAGGGGCTTGCTAACGGTGCGATATAACTCATTAAACAGCTAAAGTACGTATCAAAGACCACAGAAAAAAAAAAAACACTGAAATTTTGCAGTAAAAAAAGAAAACAGATTTTTGTTTTTGTCAGTACGACGCACATCAGCTATTTGAATAAGTTGTGCCACATGGCTGTCAATCCTCTTGTGAAGGTTGGTACCTACCCACGGCTCAACCCTAATGCGCTGTACGTCGAACTGAAATTTTGAGGTGTCTTATTATATGAGACAAAGGGTGTAAGAATACCCCCTTTTTTTCTGAGAGTGCATCCCTGGCCGTTTCAACCTGGGTGAGCATCGCACCGGCGTGCAGTCGTGTACCAAATCACGATCCCGTGGTGTAGGTTACAGACCCCCCAGCCTAGCAGTCGTATACTGTACCGGCTAAATTGCCGATCTGCTGCGCAAGTACCAGACGCCGATTGGGGCTTTGACTCCAACTTCCCGCTGTCTAAACGCATACACATAACGCAATAAATTTAAAAAGATATTTCTATACTCCGTTTCACCTTATGTTGTACCGCAGAGAAGGCTGGAAGCGCGAGCTCATATCGTTGGCAGCTGCTCTTAACGCACGTGAGCTTATGCCGCCGAGATGTGCCCTATACTTCGTTTCACCTTATGTGCGAGCGAAGGCAAAGCTGGAAGCGCGAGCACGAAAGCTCCGTGCGTTCAGGCTTTGCTCGAGCGCGCGAGCTGGGGAGAAACGCAAAAAGCGCTGGTCTCGCGCTTCTATAGCTTTGGCTTCGCTCGCAGATAAGGTGAAACGAAGTATAGAGCAAGGGGCTCGCGCTTGTAGCCTTGCCTGCGGTACATCATAAGGTGAATCAGAGTATAGTCCTGTCTCAATAACCGGACTACGTTTCCGCCTCGGACGCCACGATCGCGCAAACGTCGGCTACACATGTGTTGCATTCGAGAACCAGACATTCGCGACATCCGAGCCAATGACCGTTTCCCACAACATAGACCAGAGCGAATGCCAGAAGCTTTCTCCGCCAATCCACCGCTGTGAACATATTATGTGGCTACACGCTCCCTCGCTTCGCTGAGTCCACCCCGAAGATCACGTGACGCTCTCACAACACTGGATTGGCTCCAATGGCTTGTGGCGTCCGCTGCGATCGGTCGTAAGGTAAAACCAAAACGAAGTAGAGCGGACGACAAGAAAGGAGGAGAGGTGGAGGGGCTTGAAATGTTTGGAACCGGTATATATAAGAGCAATACTCTGTTTATACCTTCACGACGTGATATCCACACGACTGCCCCTTCTTCCGTCCGCCAAAAGCAGACTCGCGCATATCTTCGATAAGCACTATCGGAGTGACTTTTCAGTGAGAGAGGTGTGAACCGGGGAAATATGTCGACATTTGCGATGTTGGTCCGACGTCGGGCTTGTTCTGAGTGCGACCGCTTCGAGTTTGCGAAGATCAACTTGTCCTGCGGAGCTGTGTTCGTCGTCTACCGGCGAAGTTGGCGGGGGCACGTCTTGCAAACTTGTCTCTTCGGCAGGCGATGGCACGAATTGCTACTGCTGCGGCAACGACCGCTTGGGTCAGTATGATTTCTCGGTATCTCTTTGTGACTTTTCACTTTTTGAGCAAGTCTGCAGCTGCGCTCGAGTAGGGACTTGTGAAAGGTTAATCCACCATTTTAGAAATAACTGGCGTCACCTGGCACGAAAGAAGGTGTTCGAGGTTTCCGAGGTTGAAACAATGCGCGGATTAGGAAGGAGAGGAAAGATTTAAAAAGCGTCATAAAACGAACTTGGGGGCGAAAAGATAAGCCATAATATGAACGCTATCCACCATAAGGGAGGTAAAACGGAGAAGGGGACAGACAACAATGACTCCCAAGTCATTGTTGTCTGTCCTCTTCTCTGTGTTACCTTCCTTGTGATGGATACACCAACACGCTCGTTTTGTACATAATAGGAACAAAGTATCTTGATTTTGCTTCCATTGTCACAGGATCTTGCTTCCACTGTCGAGGGAGTGCCCGCTCTAGCTTAAACACGCATAAAAAAAAAAAAAAAAACGCTCCTAAACCGCCGGCATGCCGCTGATGATGATGCAGCTGCCGCGAAACTCACGCCCGATATCAGCTAGAAATTGTCTTGCATTCTCTTGGACTGTTGAAACCTACTCAGCGCGATTCTCCGCCTACGTTTTGCGGTTTTGCATTCGAAGTTTTCCGGCCTTTCTTAAAAGTTTCCACTTCATTTTTCTTATGCATGCTGCGTAGCCTTTTTGTGTTATCGTCGACTGTGAGAATTATGACTGGTAAGAGCCTGCTATTCAAGCGTTTCTGCTCGACATTAACGGGAAACGAAGGAAGAACGTCGAGCGGCCCTCGACGCGATTTTGCGAACAATGACAACTGTTCTCCCCACTCTCAGAGATAATCCGCGTAGATACTTTGATGTTTAGCGAGCTGAACAATAATAACGATAATAACCCCCGGGGAAAACAGGAACAAGGGGGAGTCGCGTTCGTTCCTTTGCCTTGATACTGAACCGAAATTAGGATTTCGCAAAATGAGGCCGCAGAAGCGTTCAACGGGACGCTACAAACTCCAAGACCTCATTCATACATCGGAATTTCAAACGGATGGCCGTATTTTTGGAAAAGAAGGGCGCGATCAAGCGAGGACTCTGACGTCAAGATCCTCCTGGAACAGTTGAGAATGAGGGGAAGCGGCCTCGTTTCGATTCACCTGCTCGAGGGGACGAAGCGAGGAGGAGAGGGAATGAGAATCGTGACGTCACATGTCTCGTCGGCCGTGTTCTGTCGCGCATTTCTTATCCAAAAATGAGGCCATCCGTTAGAAATATTCCTGCGTGAGCGTTGTTTTTGGGTTCTGCAGCGTCCCGCTTATCGCTACGTTACATTACAACACTGTTTTTGTGAGCTCGAAATTTCGGTTCAGTATCCCGTTAATGTTGGTGTTGTGGAAAAAAGAAGCTCTCCGCAAAACGTGCACCAAAACGAGGTCCTCTTGCATAGGCGGCAAGTTTTCAATTTCCCGGAGGGAGAAAGAGGGAGGGGGGGGGGGAACCCCCCCCCCCCCCCCCCCCTCCCCTCAGAAAGACGCCTTACAAGGTTGGAAATTCGATTTCGTCGAGCGAATTATTCGAAATTAGTCGTTTTGCAGTGCAACATGGTAATGAGAATCAAGCTCTAGATACAGGAGCAGCCGAATAAATATACGAGTATGCTTAATTTAGCTTTGACATTTTGTTAGTTTTTATCGCGAACATTACTCTATGCATGTATATCTCCGTCCTGATATTGCTGGAACAGTATATCACATGCAAGCTCCTACTTCACTCCTTTGTGTCTGGAATGTCCAAGTTGAAGGGAACGAAGACAGTGAGAGTATGAAAGACAGAAAGAAGTGTTGTTTAAACAAAACAAAAAGAACGCGAGGGGTGACGGATGCTAGTTTAACTCATTTAACAACAACAAAAAAAAAAGATTAAAAGAAAAGACGTTTTTGCTTGCCCTCCGTATCATCACTCCCTCTTAATGTTGAGGCAACACCCAAGTAGAGAGTTCCCGTGGAGCCAGACTGGCGCTTGGTAGGTAACCCGGAGGCCAGGCGACTCTTGAGTCCGCGGTCGTCGGTTGCTGAAGCTTCGCTTTCTCGGTCGTGTCTGGTGGCGCCTTCGAATGTTTCCGCCTGCCGCCGCCATAGACAAACAACACATCGCCGACAACACGCCGATGTTCTTTTGACTTTTATGTTTAACCTTTTCTTTTTTACAGGCCGTTGGGGGCGTTTTTTAAAACGCCTTTTGGCGTCAAAAAAGGCATTTCGCAGCTGTCACTAGTGCGAATGAGCGGACCACTTTTCTTTTTTCATCAGTCCTTTCGTCTTGCTTCTGCTTTCTTTTTGCTTCCGACACCAAGGTGCCCAGCTCCTTTTTCGCCTTTCTCTGTTCATTTTGTAGGGCAAGAGCGAATTGTTAACAATTGCCGTCGCAATCGTCATGACCTGCATGGAGTCTTGTAGTATTTATTTCCTGCGGTTTGCAGACTTGTTTCCTTTTGTATTGCTATTTTTTTTCGCCCGGAATTGAGTTTTTTTTTTATGTTAAAACAAGTACCATCGCCTCCGGCGGAGCCGCGGAGGCGATGGCACTTGCTTTTCCGAAGAGCTCGGGAGAGGGCTCTTCGGAAGTCTACCGGACGAGGGGGGGGGGGGGGGGGGGAGAGTCCCGGGCCCCCTAGTTCCCCCCCGTAGTCGACGCCTATGTCCTCTTGGATTCCGTCCGATCATCATGATGTGCTGTGCTCTTTGAGATCTTACTCAAATAAAAACGTTTTCTCGGGTAATGCTGCACCGTGTAAAAAGTACAATATATTGTTTGAATGTTAACACTTGGTGAATCTTATGTCCGAGTCATGTCGTGTGCATCGGTAAACACGTTATATCTGGGCGTATTCATACGTTTCGCCTATCTTCCGTTGTAAACTATTTGCGAGAGCTAAGCGCTTTGTTGAGTGACAAGGCTGCGCGGGCGACGCCGTCAAAGCCCATAGTAGAATAAAACAAACATTCCAGTCGTATTCGTATTGTCGCGCGCGTACCGAACAGAAATAGTTTACAGTTTGTTTTCACTGCAGTGGCGTATAATCGGCGGGGGGGGGGGGGGGGAAGGGAAGGGGCAATTTGGGAGCTAATAGCCCCCTGGCTACGCCACTGGTACAATGTTTTTCTAATGTTTTCAGAAAAATGTACACCATAAAAAAAAACAAAAAAACAGCGGGACAAGGCTAGAATTTAGCCGCCAGCTCCACGAAGGTGGCCACAGGACGGCCATCTTGCATGTACCAGAAGTCGACCTTTTGGAGCGTTGCAGAGGTTGGGCGGCTGCATGCTGACACTTTTTCTGTTCGTTCGCCGTAATTTGCCGAAGAAGTTAAAAAAAAAACAAAAAACATTGTGCTAACTAATGGTCGTAGTTGCCTTTGGGAACTCGCGATAAATTTTACGAAAGCGGAGCACCCCAGGAAAAAGTCACAACTCGTCGAAAGTGTCTTCCGGTCAGGTGGCGTGATAAAAGGACATGCCTTGGCACGCCGAAGTGCTGCGTCCCTGCCTTCGCACGCTTGGATGCCAATTAATAATCGACGCCGTGTGGATTATTAAAGGTGTATCTCACGTCAATGTGCATGTGCCTCTGGAGCAGCGTTTGACTTTACTCTGGCGACTGTACTTGTCACTCGCGGCACTCGCGAGCCATGGAAACAAGTTTGTTTCCGTGTCGACGGAACAGAAGGGGGACAGCGCAGCAGCAGCGGCGATCGTTCTTTGCCTTTACATTTCTAGCAATCAATTCAGTAGAAAGAAACAGAAATATATCTTTCTGAATTCCCCCCCCCCCCCCCCCCCCCACCCCCTATCTTCCGAACACTTCCAACACCCCTGGTTCCATTGTTCAAAAGCGGCGATGTGTTTTCATGTGACTTGAGCAATTCGGATCTCGAGTAGATTTCGAACATTGTTAATATTGCATAATAGCACCTACTGATCAGTGCAGCTTACCGGAATAGCTGGACGATCCAGAACTCTGAGACCGGCAGTGTATGCGGCAAGGACGCGGGACACATTTTCAAAAATTTCCCGAAGAGGTAAACACATCCACACGGCTTGGATTCTTGATCGGTATCCAAGCGTGTGAAGGCAGATAAGAGGGACGCCGGTGAGAGACTTTGCGAAGAGCAAGTTCGTCTGCTTCTTTTGCAAGGGTTGTGGTGACGTCATAACGCCGAGCTCTGATTGGCTCTGATTGAAGGACAGTGGGTAGGCCTCAAGGCAGCTTGCTTTGAGGTCTACCCACTATCCTTCAATCACAGCCAATCAGAGCTCGGCCTCTCTCTCTGACGTCACCGCAACCCCTGCAAAAGAAGCAGACGAACTTGCACTCCAGCCTCAAACCCAATGAGTGGGCTCGAAAGAGGCTGTCTTGTCCCTGGGACCGACTGGAAACGTGTTCTAAAATGGATCCTTTGGTGTCCGGAAATCTCGTTTTGTTTCTTCTCCGTTTACGGTCCGTTTTGAAGTCCGAACGCAGCCGAAGCCGCAATCCAATGGAGTCGATCCAGCAGCGTCAAAACTGCATCGTCACGCGGCTCGTCGCCTTTGTGCGTTTGATGCGTTTGCCGTCGCCGGATAAGTGGAAGACGCGAAGGCCTTTAAGCGAGTGTCTTTCCGGCATGTCACGACACGTCGTCGTAAGTGTCATGCGGCGGGAAAGCCCTGCGGGGCATCCGCTCTGCGTCCGGCAGATAGCAACTTGACACCCTGTCTCGCCTCTTAGAGCGGCGCAGCTCAGGTGACAGGATGTCAAGTTGCTCTCTGTTTTACGAAAAGGGAAATTATGAAGGTATTTCGATCCACATAATCATTTAATCTCGTTTGAATGTCTTGCAGAGGAAATGCGTGTGCATGATGCATGGGTTTTATTTAAACAGAGAATTCTCAGTTTAACAGAAAAATACGTTCGTAGCACAGACTCACCGAAGCTAAAAAAGAGAGAGAAACCATGAACCACCGGTAGCCTGCTCCGTCTGATAAATAAGCGCAAGCGTGTGTACGCGCGGTATAAGAAGAACAGCTCTGCAGATAGGCTAAAAAGAACTCACGTTGAAGTATAAGATTACAGCAAGGCAAGCAAAAGAAGATTACTTACAAGGGCTGGAGGACGGGATAAAAACGAATAACAAAGAGTTTTGGAAATGTATGAGGTGCTGCGGCAATGATCAGCTATTTATAGCAGATGTCGTGGTTACTAGCGAGACAATTACCGATGATCAGCAAAAAGCAGAAGCCCTCAATCAATATTTTCAATCAGTCTGTTTACCTACTGATGATGTAACTTATGATAGATGCTCGAACTCGTTCATCGTAATTCCACCAATTGAACTCGGTGTAGGAGGTGTGTTGCGACTTCCCAAAAATCTTGGTGAAACTAAAGCATTAGGCCCAGATGGGATCTCACCGATAATATTAAAATGGTGTCCAGACGCAATTGCCCCTTACGTTTTTATAATATATAATAAGTCGTTGAACGATGCTTCTTTACCAGCCGACTGGAAAGTGGCACACGTGGTGCCTGTGCACAAGAAAGGGCCCGAAAGGGAAATTACAAATTACAGGCCGATTTCACTAACGTCTATATATTTTTTAAATTACTGGAGCATGTTTTATAACATAATAAATCACCTTAACTATCATAATTTTTTCTTTGAGTCATAACACGGGCTTCGAAAGGGATGTTCATCACTACACTACACAACTGACCGAGCTATATCACGATTTGGTTACGAATGTTGACGGAGGCGGACAGATTGATTGCGTGCTCTTAGATTATAAAAGAACGCTTTTGACACAGTATCACACTCACTGTTGTTACACAAATTAGAGCTCCTAAACCCAGACACTGCCATACTTCAGTGGATAAAAGCATATCTATCATCACGTCGTCAATGTGTTATTTTGAATGGTGAAACTTCTAATTTTCTTGAGGTTACATCTTGCGTTCCCCAAGGCTCTGTTTTGGGACCGTTGTTATTTTTTATATTTGTTAATGATATTAATGATGGTCTGAATTCGCAGGTACGATTGTTTGCAGATGATTGCGTCGTTTACACATGTATAACAGACGATGAGAGTCCCACACGGTTGCAGGCTGACCTGAATCGAATAGAGCAATGGTGCAAAAAGTGAAAGATGAAGCTCAATGTTAAAAAAAAGTGTCATTGTTAGTTTTATTTGCAAAACCAAAGCGAAAATTGAAACTTGTTATAAGTTGAGTGAGGAAAATGTACCCAAGAACCAAGCAATTAAATATCTAGGTGTCACTTTATCAGCTGACTGCACTTGGAACACTCACACTGACGATGTTATAATGGGTCGGCCGAGCACTTGGATTCTTAAACAGAAATAAAAAAAAAGTCCACTAAAACAGTTAAGGAGCTCGCCTACCTTAACTATGTACGACCAGTTTTGGAGTACGCCTACACCGTGTGGAACCCTTTGCAGCAAAACCATGTTGTTGCACTAGAGGGAATTCAAAATCGTGCAGTTCGATTCGTCCTGACGCGGTACGACCGTTTTGAGAGTGTCACCAACATGATTAAAAAGATATCCATCGGCACAACGACAGAAAAAATGCGCCTGAAGTTTTTATACAGTGTCTATTATAATACAACAGGCGTTAATAGCTCATCCTAGTTATTAACTCCAAATTACGTATCCAAAAGAAAGGACCACATACATAAAATACGGGAACTTTGCATCAAGACGGAATAGGGAAAAAAAAATTGTTTCTAAGGACTGAAATGCCTTGTCTCGTGAAATTAAATTGTTTGTGCGCAGTGAAATGTTTTCCTCGTATTTCTTCGCCCCCTACGATAATGCATGATGGACCATCATGAATAAAGAATAAAGAAAGAGCAAGCAGCTTGAGGTTGACCATGCTTTTCTGATGTTTTATTTTTTTAGTATACTCCGTTTTAATCTGCACGCTGGTCTCACCTGCTACACGGGGCATGCGATTTCCCGTTGCGCGATTGCTACCACTGGCTGCAAAAAAAAAAAAAAAAAAGATAAGGGCAATTTTATAAACAGCATATTAAATGCGTAGCATTCGGCCAGCGTTAGCGCTTTCGTGTCCGCCAATGTGGCCTCGATATGGCGTGCGACGCCCAGCGTGCAGTCGCCTATTGCACGCGGAACGTGCAACCGGGGACGACCCTCGGAGCGAGGACTTTCCTTGTTGTGCGCTCAGCGGCAGCAAAGAGATGTTTCGCTGGCTCCCTCCTTTGGTTCCTATCTCTGACGTCACGTTTGGGATTATCGATCGCCAGCGACAATTTCGGTGATGTGCGTGAGAAGTACGGTGGATGCTTATAACCCATCTCGTCCTTCAACCACCGCTTAATTTGACAGTTTGACATTGATCTCATTTCCATGAATAGACCGCCCTGATCAGCCAGTTTCGTTGCGCCACCATTTCCCCAATGCATCGAGGGAACCTCTTTGCACGTGCCACAACCTCGCTGGAGCACGCGTATCTGGCACTGCCGCTGGCCTCATGCGAACTAAAGTTTTGGTGGCTACACGCATACGCCGAACGCTTAATGAGATCGGTGTATGAAAGGGGCCGTGAAATGAAGCTCTGGATTAGATAAATGATTTTAGATTATGACTTTACGAATTGCATATCATGTATGGGCCCAAAAGAAAGAGGGTAGAAAGTCAAAAGCCTGCTTTTCGGTACAAACACATGAAAATATAGAGTACTATTTCGTACCATAGAGTTATTACAATAAACGCTAGAGGCTCAGCTGCATGGCGCTAGTGTCTACGGGACTTCTGGTTGCAAATTGAAGCAGATAGCAAGCAGTCTACTTTTCCAGTTTTCCCGTGTATTCCTACGGGAAAACGTACGTGATATTTTTTCTTCGCCAGGGAATAATAGAATTCAGCGTAGTTTCTTTACTCGTAACGGGTACTGTGTAGCCTTATTCAGATTATAAAAGTGTAATTTATTTAATTAAGGAGGTTTTTGTTTGTTACTGAGCGATGTTTAAATTAGCAACGATTGAGTCCCGGGTCTTTGTAGTACAGCATGATAGGCCAGTACAAGCTATCAAATGTCAATACAAGCTATCAATCAATAAATACAAGCTATCATTACAAGCTATCAATGATTATTCATGCACACTTTGTTACTAATCTAGTACGTGTTCTTCGTTTCATAACTCAGTGCTTCGTTCTTGTCGTCTGTTTTGATTGTTTGATTTGGCATATATTAGCATCCTTTAGAGTTTTGTCAAGCTGATTCACTTTGTATGCTTCACAGCATTGACCATACGCGTAAATGCGCGCCCTATAGTAGCAGTCTGCAACGGCAACACGTATTATAAATGTGTATTGGGCTATTTTAGCGCAGTGTTCGACGCCATAAATTCTAAAGAAAAACGCTCTATTTGTCACATATTTTTGTACATCCAATTGTGAAACGTTCCAGACTTTTTATTCTGTCACAACACTAAGCAATATTTGCTCCAATAATTTTTTATTCTTTATTCAATAATTACCCCCGCAGTGCCCAAGGGCGTTACAGCAGGGGGGTTTACAAAGATGAAAAGAACACATTTGCATTCAAACAGCACACTTGCTCTTCAGACAGCCGATTCCACTGTACAATCGTTCGAACAAAAAAGGAATTCGCAAACATGCATGTCCAGCGCGGTACTCTCTAATTTTAAGACTACACGATCATTACGACTCGAGACATAATAGGGTTGTTTTAAGTAAGTCTCGCTATTTATTCCTGTTTTGTTTTTAGCTATTGAGAATAAAACTTTTAGTCGCAGTTTTTCCCGACGTACGGAAAGGGGTTCTCAGTTTAACATTTTTTTTTTTCATTTCTGTACAGCTTTCTTTCCTCCCGTATCGTCCGAGAACGAACCTAGCCGCCCAGTTTTGTATTTTCTCCAGCTTATCAATCAACGCTTTCTGGGCTGGGTCTCAGACAGCACATGCATACTCTAAAATGGGTCAAACACATGTTAAATAAGCAGTTGTCTTTAGGTTAGGTTGTAAGCATTTTAAGTTACGTTGAATGAAATTCATTGCTCTGCCAGCTTTTAGAACTACTTCTTCTATGTGGGCATTCCAGGAACAGCCAGATGACAATATGACACCTAAATATTTGTACGTAAGCTCCTTTGTTATAGGGTTATTATTTATAAAATACTGAGACTAAAATGTTTTCTTTTTCTTTGTAAAACAAAGATTAACACACTTTTTATGATTCAAATTTATTTTCCACGTAGAGTACCAACTATGAATACGATCAAGGTCTACTTGCAACTAGGTGGCATCATCTGAACTCTTAATCTTTCTATACACTACACAATCATCGGCAAACAACCGAATACAGGAGGAAATGCCAAAAGAGATATCATTGATATAAATTAAAATCAAAAGTGGACCCAGGATGGAGCCTTGTGGAACTCCTGATGTTACATCAACATAATCGAATTTCTTGCCGTTCAGTACTACACATTGACGACGCTGGATCAAGTAATTTTCTATCCATCTAAGCACAGCCGAGTCTAGGTTGAACATTCTCAGTTTATTAAGAAGGAGTGAGTGTGAAACCGTGTCGAACGCCTTTCGAAAATCCAAGAATATACAATCTATTTGCCCTCCCTCGTCAACATCAGATGCAAGGTCATGATAAAATTCAACAAGTAGCGTAGTACAAGAGAACCCCTTACGAAAACAATGTTGTTCTTTAATCAGTAAGTTGTTTGTTATCATATGACCGATTACCTCTGAATATAAAATATGTTCGATGACTTTGCATGAGACGGAAGTTAATGAAATAGGCCTATAATATTTTACGACATCATTTTTTGACCCGCCTTTATGAATAGGGATGACATGAGCTACCTTCCAGTCATCAGGCAAAAGTCCCGTGTCCAGTGACTCAGAATAAATTAAATAAAGGTAGACCGAAATTGGGTAAGCACAGGGTTTTAGTACACGCGGAGAAATGCCATCCGGTCCAGTTGCTTTCGTCTCATCATGTTTTTTAACCCCGTCTCAATATCTCTCAGGCTAAGTTGACTGACACCGACCGTTTCAAAAGTGCCATTTGCAACCATTTTTTGTAATCCCCCTGCTGTGTTTATGTTCATGTTGTATTTTTTTACCACTCCTCTCTGTAATGCTTCGGCCTTGAGAGTAAATAAATGAAATGAAATGAAATGAAGTTCAACTGGTTGCATTAATTCCACCGTACTAACAGTAGGTGAATCAACATAGTTCTGTTTGGGAAAAAATACAGACCGAAAGTAATTATTTAAGCACGTTGCTTTTTCTGTCCGAAACTGTGTTGATTATATGTAATTTCACTTATTCCAACTGTGTCTGCCCCACATCCCTTTAAACACTCCCAGAAAAGCTTGGGGTTGGTTTTTATCCTGTCGTTGAGTGTATTAAAGTATTGTTCCTTTGCACTCTTTATGCTCAGTTTATATTCACGCGTAAGCTCAGCCAGTTTCTCAAGGTGAGTATTACTTTTGGTCTTCTTAAATATATCAAATGCTCTTCTTCGCTTTTTAATTATCCTAAGGGTACCTGAAGTTACCCATGGTTTCCTTCGTTTTTTTTTAGCTTTCCAGAATCTATGCAAGGAACATATTTATCCGCTAATTGAAGCAACATTTTCTTGAAAGCACCCCAGAAATTATGAACATCAAATTCCTCAGAAAAACACTCAAATACGGGAAGGCGGTAAGAAGCTCTTCAGAAATACCAGAGTAATTGCCCTTCTCAAAGAAAACGACTTTCCTCGATTCGCGTGAATTTACTCGGTTGATTTCAGTTTTGATATTTGCTACAACAGCGTGATGGTCCCTAATACTAGGGATATTATTAACTGTGCTAATGAGGTAGGGAGAGCTGCAAAACAAGAGGTCTAAAATGTTATTATTCCTTGTTGGTTCACTCACATACTGCTGAAGTCCAAACGTATCCACAATGTTTTTCATTTCAAGGTTAATTCGGCTACCAATCGTGCATACACAAGTGCCATCCCTCTACTTTAAGTAAGGCAAATTAAAGTCTCCTGCAAGGAGAATAGTTTGGCTTGAGGCCTCGGAAACAATGTCGTATAGCGATCGGATCATACTAAAATTTGAATTTGGTGGTCGGTAATACGATCAGAGAACATAGGAAAAGCTATCAGGTCACGTGACTGCGCACCACATTGATTCAATAGCGTCATGACCAAGATTGAGTATGGATGATCTCAGAAATGAATGGACCAACAAGAAAACGCCTCCGCCGAGGCATGACCTATCCTTTCGATAAGCAACAAACTCTTTCGGAAAGACTTCACTATCACTTATGGAAGCGTCTAGCCATGATTCAGTTCCAAATACAACATCAGCCTTTACTGAGCCCATTAAGCCTGCCAATTCGTCAACTTTATTTACAATGCTTCTACAGTTTATTACAACAGCAACTAGGTCACGACAAACGCGTTTCTCTTTTTTTCTTTTCCCATGGGGCGTCAGTTTTTTGTGACAGGAACAACTTGTTCTATTTCCGTATCCCATGTAAATATTTTACCATTTATGATAAGCTTATCAAAGTTTAGCCTTACACGGTTGTCACTGTCCGCTTTTTTAGCTTTGGCATACTCCCAAAGTTTTTTTCGAATTTCACGGGTTTTCGGCGAATAATCTTGATCTACGCTGTAGTTTGATCCCTTGAACTTTTTGGCGTTTGACAGAATATTCTGTTTTTCCTTGTACGAGGCAAAGTTAACAATGATTGGTCTTTTAAACTTTTCATTATAACGACCTACATGGTGCGCCCTTTGCACAGTGTTTAGGTCTATACCGAGACTATCTTTGCAGATACTTTTAATGAGATATTCAGATTCATTCCACGTTTCTGAGCTATTCGTGTCATCCACACCATAGAAAACAAGGTTTTGCCTACGACTTCTGTTTTCCAGATCAGATTAACATTCCCGTTTTCCAACTCCTTAATTTGTCTTGTCGTGCAAGGAGTTCAATTAGTTTTGCCTGTTCTGTTACTAATTTATTGACGACTGCGATTTGCCCTTCCGTAACAACAAGCTTCTTATTTATTGCCTCGATCATGTTTTCATTCTTCGTAAACCTACTGTCAATTGCGTCTAGCTTACTCATGATGGAAGCTTGACCGCTCTGCAAACTTTTAAGAAGGTCAATTTCTACAACATCGAGGGTGCCAGGGTTGAGTTCTACATCTCCGAAAAGTAACAACAAGAGAAACAAGTAAAGAACACGACTTGCAAAGAGGCGAAAATATTTGCGAGATATGCGCAATCTCATTCGTTTGCCACAGACGGCATCATCACCTGACGTGGGAGGAGCCGACAACGTAAACAGGAACTTTCGAATATGCATAGGACTGTAAGGACTAACCTGCGTGATCAACAGTAGTGTTAGCTGCATATCGCCAAGTGTGCCGGCTCCAAATCCCAGGCAGCCAAAGTGCTGTGCGCCTATATAGCCGTTGACGAAGACTCGAAGAAAAAACGCATTTGCGTTTTCCCGTAGGAATACATTACCGGAAGTGAAATTTAGACTGCTTGCTGTGTGCTTCAAAATGCAACAGCCCACTAGCGCCAGCTGAGCCTCTAGCGTTTATGGTAATAACTCTATGTTTCGTACCTCTTTTCCTTCGAAAGCACTCCGCCTTTTCACTATTTCACTATGATACATCCGCGGTACCCAAAACAACGTCAGCCGACCCCACGTCAGCCGACCGGCCCAGCTCACGCTTTGGACACGAGAACAACGCCACTCGGATGTATGCGCTCGTCAACAACCAATTCGTCGACAAATATTCGCGTTCATGGCCAATGAGTACCCTGACGGAACCTATCATCACTTGCGAATGACAACTTCTACGGTGTGCCTAAAAAGCACGGTGGAAGCTTGGAGTCATCGCACCGCAGTGCCCGAGCTTGACGATTAAATCTAAGCAGGAAGAAGTTCGAAAAAATCGTTTCATCATACTCCAGACGCCTAAGCGTTTAGCCGATCGGGGAAGGCCGATCCCAGCGGCGCTTTTAGTCACTGACGGAATGAGAACCGCAGGGAGGGGTTCCACTCGTTCCGCCTGCAGACAATGTGGAGTGCAAGTCGACTGCTTCTTGCGCAAGAGTTACGGTGGTGGCAGAAAGACGCCGAGCTCTGATTGGCTCTGACTGAAGGATAGTGGGTAGACCTCAAAGAAAGCTGCCTTGAGGTCTACCGACTATCTTTCATTCAGAACCAATTAGAGCTCTGCGTTCTGACGTCACCACAACCCCTGCAAAAGAAGTAGACGAACTTGCGGTCCTCATACCGCCTAGAAGAGAAGGCCTGCTCATGACGTCATCCTTAGTAGATATCCAAGCGGAAAATAGGCTGAAGCATTAGTAGATCGTTTCGATACCTCAGATATACCCATGCTCGATATTAAGAAGTTTTCGTAGACCGTTTTTCCTCCTCCGCTACGCTCTCGGGATCCGGAATGAATTTCGTAGATCGTTTTCGCCGTCCCGCAACGCTCTCCGCAAGCTTCCACGATACCCGGAACTCTACAGTCAAGGCCGTCGGCGCGCAGGCGCAGTAGCGGCTTCTTCGTTGCGGAGGGCTTAGCGGACGGGGAAGCGCGGTCTACGAAAACGCCTGCGGAGTCCCGGTTCTCGTAGCGGGTTGCGGAGTACGTTGCAAGGCAGCGGAAACCATCGACGAAAACTCCCCAACGATATGATCCGTGCGCAAAGGCGCCAGAACAGTATCGGGTAGCGTTATCGGAGTCATCGAAACGATCTACTAAAACTCCCTATTCATAGCATGGTTTTGCTGTGAAGGCCATATAAAACACATAAAACAACTGTGCGAAAAAAAATGCATTTTTTGTTTGGTTTGGCAGAAAGCCCGTGGACAACGCACGCTGCCGTTCGCGTTTTTTTATTTTAATGTTTTTGCAGCACGACGATGTCGCAATCGCAGAACGAAAGAAATCGCACAACGGTGAAATGGGGGTTTAGTCCTCTCGGGTTGTTCGTCGCGACACTGTCGAATATTTGTGTTACGTGCTTATACCGGTGTCAGTCGGCGTTTTAAGGATCCTTTTCACTAAGCTCCTTTATAAAATCGGCGAACCAGCACACACCCTAGAGCACGTGCGCGCGCCACAGAGCACGTGCGCACTCCACATCGCGAGCTGATTGGCCGATTTTTTTAAAGGAGCTTAGTGAAAAGGATCTTTAGAACGCCGTCTGACAGGGGTATTAGACAGCAGGAAGTTACTCAGTCACAATAGGCGACTGACGTTTCCGCTGTATATAGGTGAGAAATTTAGCCGGTGCAGTATACTGCTGGACGCCGGTACGATGCTCGTTCAGATCGAAACGGGCAGGGGAGGGGATTGTACCAACGCGCCGAGAGACTGAGGGAGAGGAGGAGACGAAAAAGGGCGGGGACGTCCGAACGCCGAGCTTTGATTGAAACGATTAGTGGGTACCTAAACCTGGGTGCCTTTGTCTCCACTGCACTCGTCGAAAGCGTTCTCATGCGAAAGCCAAACGCCGGACAGCTGCGTTCCGCTCTTTAACGCGTTCGACGAGTTAAAGATGCCATTTTTTTAGGGTTTTGCTTTAGAACAGTTACACTGCTGCAGACGCCAGCACGTGCGGCGCGTAGACCGACATTCCCGGCATTCTCGTTGACGCTTCGGTAATTTGGCAACAGGTCTGTAGCACCCAGAAGATGCAAGTCCTGTGCATTACATGCCATCTTTGGTGAATCCCCGACCTGCCGCAAAGGGCAAACACGCCGAAGCTTGAGGAGAGACGCAGCAAAGCGGAAGACGCGTTCGTATTTGCGTCCCTGCGTGGTAGCGTCGAGCCTGTTGCGAGTGACGCTGCGAGACGCGCTGTATTTGGGGGTGGGATGGTGGAGGCCTTCTTTTTCGGGTGTTATTGATCGAACCCAAGATCTGTGGGTCCTGGAGCGCGAGCTGCATGCCGCTCCACTAGCTCCGGGCGGCGCTGCTCCCCAAACTCTTCCATGTTTCTTTGTTCTTTTCAGAGCGGTCTGACAGGAGTACTGGACGAGCATCAAGTACGAGGCGGCGAGGAGGAGGTGGAGCCTGCGGTCTTGCCTGCCCGAATGGCGCGGTTGACGTGCGGAGGTGCCGATGCGTATCGAGGCGCGGTTAAGTCAACCCGAAACACGGCCATAGATGTGTACTCGTAATTAAGCGAAAGTTTCCAAAAATCATCCATATCCTGTCTCGAAATAAATAAATAAATACATAAATGGGCCCATGTCGTTTCTGCCGCCACGCTGATTCCCAAAGAAATCCGTTAGCATTTCGCGCAGAGGTTATATATAACAAAGCATGGTTTGTTTGGTTTGGTGTTTTGAGGTACAAAAAAAAAAGGGGGCAGAGCCGGGAGAGATGTTGGCATTCTCTACGGGGCGAGTCGCGACCCGGGAAAGCATGGCGAAGGCAGCCTCTGAGCACTTCTCCGCGGGGTGAACGTTCCCGAAACCTCTTCTCCCTTGTGCAGGCAGATCAGATCACTTAGCGCCTGCATAAAGGACGTGCGCGCGATGCGTGGATAACGACAGAACCGCTTTTTTTGTTGTGCGTATACATATGTTGTGCATACATGAGCGACGACGACGTGCGTGTAAGGCCCGGTGACATGGTAAGACGACTGCGCGTCAAGAACGGCGTGGCAGGCTGAAGAACGGAACCGCAGCCCGTGTGCGTCCACAGGTCTCTAAAGCCGACGGCAGGGGCTTCCAGGGCGTCCAGACCGCACGCGCACACCGGCCGCGTGACGTGAACGCTAATAATTGTATCTTGTCTGTTGTCCAAGTGACGTCTGGAGATCCCCAGGGCAGCGTGCTTTGTCCCTTTTTCTCATCTATAATCGTGACCTACCCACTTGTTTTTTAGCCAGTGTTCGACTATTCCTAGACGATTGCGCCATTAAGTGTAATATTTCCGGTGACACCGACCGCTAAGCTCTTCATCTGACTTGAAGGTAATAAGCGCCCATGGTGATTATTCTGACTAATGTGACGGAACCTCTCCAAAACAAGGAGCATGCCATTTACTAATTGCTCGTCTCCACTTTTAACCTTATGCTTTCTAAATAACATTGTGGTCAAGGTCACCTCTATAGGTATTACTTTTCAGTATGACTTAAAACGGCGCAACCACATTAACCTCACTCTTGCACCTGATAACCCTTCACTTGGTCTCACCAGGCGCAACCTTAAACAGGTTAATGCTCACTCAAGAACACTCGATCACATCGCACTAACCCGCGCCAAAATTGAATGTGCATGGTTCTGCCATATGGGATCCAAACCATGCTTGCATCATAAACAACATTGCGTTCCTGCAAAACCAAGCTGTTCATTTCATTTTTTTTTCAGGTTGTTAACCCTTTTCCAGTGTCCCAGAATCACGCCTAGTTGCGAGACTTAAATATCATATCCCCAGAAACTTGCTCGTCCAAAGGTACTGTTTCACATACCTTATATCATCGTGAATCGCTCACGATAATTCTATTTCCAGGCACCTCGCATAATTTTTTTTTTTTTACGTCGTGGTCACTCGCATACTCCGACTCGACTCTCTAACAACACACCACTGCGGTGGCGCTGCTGTCGGCACTGCGCATGCGCAGATGAATCCCCTCACGCGAATGGGGCTTCTGCGCATGGGCAGTGCACACACCCGGTGTGGGCGGACGCGGGCTCGTTTGTAAGCGGTGTGTTGGTGTATACGCCGAGCCATAGCCTTCTCTATACTGACAAAACCTGGCAGATCGCCACGAGAAGCGGCCGCCGGTTGAGCGGCAGACAACGGATGAGAGGAGAGCCACGTGACGGGCGCCCCGCTGCGGCGAGACGCCGAAACACGCTTCTCCCGAGCGATGGAATGTCCGCTCGTGCTCTTCGCGTTCCTCGCGCTATACCGCTTCTTTTCTCGTCGGGTTGGAAAACCATGTTTCGGGTCCTCGCCACTGCAAAAGCTGCGCGCTGGCGTCCAGGTTCCCCAAGAAATGCTGTGTGCTACCAGATCCTCGTGCTCCAAATCTGCGACCGGGCACTCTATGGCTCCGTCGTCCAACTGCCAGGTTTTGTGAATATATAGAGGAGGCTATGGCCGAGTAAGCGTTCCATAAATGCCTTGGGCGCATCGGAACGCAAGCAGGGGCACGCCAACGAAAAGGGATTGAGGTCGGAAGGGAAACAGAAGCGCGTGTGTGTTGATTTTGGACGGTAAACAAACGTACGAGGCCCGCAAGAAGCAGAGAAACTTGCACGGCGTTATATTTATGCACAATCAATCCTGCCACGAACAATCGTATCGATCGGAATCACCTGCCAGAACACATAGGCAGCGAAGATGATGTAGCACAATTTCACGAATTCATGTGCAGTGATAATAACGTGTAGTTCTATTTTTTCTACTCACGCGTATGTTACTTATATTTATCTTATTCATCGTCATAGCTTGTTTTTGTATAATTTGTTTTGCTGTCATGTTTACATTTTGGTATTTACTACATTTTATGCATTGTATGTCCTCCCCCCCCCTCCCCCCCCCCCCCCTTTCCTCCTCCTACGTAATACCCTCCCTTGGAGGGCCTTTGGCGGTATTTTAAATAAATAAATAAATAAATAGCCTCTGCACATGCACCCCTTTTAAAACCTGCCAGCTGTTTGGGGGCACAAAAACTTGATTGATTGATCGATTGACGGACATAAGGCCTGACGCCGACTGACATAATTTTACATGGGCTATGCAACAATTTTTTTACTTTGCGCAAATACCGCTTAGAACGGATCCCTGACGTTAATGACCTATGAAACACGCCTTCGTTTTTCACCCGACGCATTAGAAGTCCCAGAAAAAAATTAAAAAACAACGAGCAGCGTTCACGCCCTCAACTCGCAGCCAGAACAAGCGGCCACGTGATCTGGAGCCGATTATATGCCGCCAATGTTGATCATAGCCACGCGCTGGGGTTGGCACAGCACAGGACACGCGCTGAGTTCCAGACATTGTTATGGCTCGGCTATTGTCGTCGTTTGCAGCGATTGGACACGGGCCACTACTCGAATGCTTTCTCGAGCTATCAATTATCACGAGCCTAAATCGAGTGCCCACGCATGCTCGGGTCCAATCTATGAACCGCATTCAAATATCGTCATACGGGTGTACTGCGATCCCCGCGTTACGTCATCGAATTTTTGCAAGGTGGTGGTGGTGAATACGTTTATTTAAAGAAAAGAAAAATATATATCTCCGGAGACTCGAAGTTTTCATGATGCGGTGGCCTTAAGGCTTGGCATCGTCTCCTAGGCTGAAGGAATTTTGCAAGGGAGAGATTGAATGAAATGATCGCTTTTGTCCTTGAAATTACACCGTAACAAAGGAGTTTCTTGGCCAGTGGCATTGCATGCGAGTATCCTTGAGTCCCACTAGTGCCAGTAAGCTCGTGTAAAGTGAAAAAACATTCCAATTGAATATCGTTAGCACAGCTCCTTTAATTGGTCCAACCAAAAGACTTGACTGCTCCAAACAATACATTTCTGCCGCATAAAAAAAACAACAACAACAACAAATAAACGTGGGTGTAAATATTCGCAACACCGGCGACGTGCATTTAATCCTTTTTTTCTTCTTTCTGTTTAACATTTTTGACTGTTAGGCCGCTCCAGCTTTCGTGCAACCCCGCTTCTCTCTTCGACGCCTTTGACGCTGGGGGGCGTTGCCTCCTTCTGGAGTTGCGAATAAACCACTATATGCCGCACCCCGTCGAGAACATTAGTCTCGATTACGGAGCGTGACCAGTGACGCGCGAGTGCGTATGCTACAGCCGATTTATTTAGATCAGCGCTCGATGGTGAAACGGCCTTTTTCTATCCAATGAGCGTTCTGTGGTTCTTCCGTTCGTTGAAATTGCGGCACGTGGTCAAGATTTGTTTCCCTCGTTCGGTACGCGAACATGTTTTGTTTGACGAAGGCCGGTTCGCACATTTGCGTTTGAGTCATATGATGAACTGCGCTGTAACCGCTTATAACTAGGGATGTCGCGAACTTTTCGTCGAACTTTGAGGTTCGTCTGGTTCGGCGAAGCTTCGAACTTTTAGTAGAATTTGACATAGTTCCACTTATGGGCAATGTTGTTAGACTCCTTTACAAAAGTTCGAATTTCGGCAAACAAATAGGGTATACAAATGTTTATTTTAAAGAATGAATTGTTTTGTTACTTTGCCCCCCCCTCCCCCCCCCCCCGGCCCCTCCCAATATAGTAGTCATTCCGGCCTTGCATTACCCGATAAATTTAGTGGGGAAATTTTAATCACGAGACCCATACACGAATTCCGTTCCTTAGCTTAATTTAGCGGAAAAATGTATCACGTGACCTGTACACCAATCCAGTTTCCCGGCTAAATTTGGCGGGAAAGTGGCGTCGCTTGACCTCTATTACCTTAGGGAATGACAGCACGTGACCTACGCGTCAACTCAGTTCCCCCACTAAATTTAGCGGGAAAATTTACGTATTGCGGCCAAATGATAATTCAGTTTTCCTCGCTAAATTTAGCGGAAAATGAACGCCACGTGACCTCTACACCACTTCAGTTACCCGCTAAATTTAGCGGGAAAATTTTATGCCTTGTGATTCAGACACCCATCTAGTTTCCCCGCTAAATTTAGCGAGGGAATCGACTTCAGGGGAACTTACACGTGACCTTTACAACCATTCAGTTTTCAAGCTTATTTTAGCGGGAAATAGTCACGTGACATACCAAATCACTCACCATTTTCCTGTAATGAATTTCCCGCATTATAGGGTTTTGAAGGCAAAGGTCGCTGCCAAGTCTTCCGATTAAAAACGATTTTATTATTTACACACTATAAAAGCAGATACGCGGGTCTTTAATAATTAAGGTAGTTCAATGACGTAGAATAATAACACAGTACACCTAATAAAGATTGCTTCTTTTGTTTCCTCTGCCGCGTGGCGTCGCTATTTTTTTTCCAATTTCAGGCATGAGGAAAGAGTCAAATTTCATGGCACCAGAACTGGGCACGATACGTATCGTGCCCAGTTCTGGTCCCTAAATCTTTTCCTTCTCTTGAGTACTCAAGAGAGGAAACGTTTTAGGGAACCATTTTTGCACATCCGATACAGTACGTGGGCCCTCCGGTACGACGAACTGCGCATGCGCGAGTCTTCTGCGATAGCGCATGCGCAGCTTGTACGGAAGGCCCACCGTACCGTATCGGACGTGCAAAAACGGTTCCCTAAAACTCCCTACACCGATACCCGATACCGTCGAGAACTGTATTTTCCGATACCGATCCATGATACAGAGCCGAGATTGACTTTCCGACGCAGATAGTCTACACTTTCGTCGATACGTCGATACATCGCTGATATCGCCGATATTAATAAAGCTGGTAAGAGGAGTATTCACTGGCGGCCCTAGCTGTGTGCTCGGCTGCGGAGCGCGTGCTGACGGCGAGCTTCGCAGTTTTTCGCCACTGCATTCCGCACCACCAAGATTGCCGGACTGGCAGCCTATTAATGCGAGCGCGTTCTGAGCATGCGCTCTAAACAGTGACCTCAAATATGCGGCCAGTGAATACCTCTATACGATTAGCTGAGTTGGAAATTTCCGTGGTCCCTGGAATATTTAGTGTATTCGACATAGCGGAATGTTTTTCCAAGGGATTAACGAATCCGGCCACACGGATTTCTTTAGGCTCCACTTTCGGCGCAGCTGGTTTGTTAGAACTTTAGCAGTGCACTGAAGTGATGGTGACGTTTAAACATCACTTCCCTAAGCGCGTAAAAAAAAAAAAATTTTTTTTATGCGAACCGGTCTCTGGGCACCTAACTATACACATGCATAAACTTGGAACTTTTTCTGATGCTTTTCGTTTGTTACTACAGTATTTTACCGGTTGCCTCTGCCGTTGCCCTGTGCTGAAAGGAGCACGGTGACGTCACGTCTATGACCGCACACGCGGCTCTCACGGCACGTCTCTACAACAGCGCCACCGCAGAGGTGTGACGTCAGAGCCTCGTGTTGGTCTATACCACGTTTTACGGCTTGTGCCTCGGTTTTTTTTTTAATGGATACAGTGTGAAGCTTGCTTACACTTACATAGCACAGCCACTTGTAACCTAACGCGCAGGACGCAAAAAAAAAAAAAGAAAGGAGTCCAGCCGACCGTCAGGTTCGTGAAGTAAATGGCCGTTTGACTATGAGCTGTAGTGCGGGTCCTAACACTCATGCTACAAGGGCAGCTCTTCTCTCGGCATGACGGACGTCGGCTCCCGCACCACTTTGCCCGGCGCCGTTCTGGGCCACTATACTCCGTTTCACCTTATGTTGTACCGCAGCGAAGCTGGAAGCGCGAGCTCATAGCGTTGGCAGCTGCCCTTGGTGCCCGAGAGCTTGTGCCGCCGGGATGTGCCCTAGAGCAAGGAGCTCGCGCTTGTAGCCTTTCCTGCGGTACAGCACAAGGTGAAACGAGTATAGCATACTGCCAATACTGCCAAAGATTCAGCGCTGTCC